>JBBPBX010026377.1:15591-38151 GCA_038048925.1 Garcialebias charrua | reverse complement strand
TTTATCGTTACAGTATTTTAGTAGCCTGGTTAAAACCAGACCCTTGTCCTTCACTTCGCTTCGTACTAGGGTCTGGGACTTCTCCCATAGACAAGGATTTCTCCGGTAGATTTTTGACCGGACCAATCAGAGAACAGAAGGCGGAGTTTTGAACGACGTCGACTGACGTCGTCAGTTAAAATGGCTGCCGCCACGAAGGAATTTTCAAGAAAACAAGGTAAAAAACTATTATTTCTTTGCTGAGAAAAAATACATTTCTTAGCTGAAGTTATATCAGAAGTGTTCCTGAGCTTAACAGTTCCTAAATTAATTCACGAAATGGTCAAATCTGCTGGATTTAAATTGTTTCGGTTTGACATTTTCCAAACAGCCTCGGGTGCGCTACGAAAATAAATTAAAAATCGAATTTTATCTCAAATGTTTCATCCAGGCCAACAGTCAGTAAATTAGAGCCATATAATTACACACTGGTAGCAGAAAAAATATCTACCTAGTGGTTTCTGAGCAATTTATCTGAATAGCCTGGACCTCGCCAGGCTAAACTAACAAAACTCTGCCTTCTGTTCTCTGATTGGTCCGGTCAAAAATCTACCGGAGAAATCGTTCTCTATGGGAGAAGTCCCAGACCCTAGTACAAAGCGAAGTGAAGGACAAGGGTCTGGTTTTAACCAGGCTAGTATTTTAGTAAAAGACAGATTGTAATTTTAAAAATAAATAAACAAAGAACAGATGATAATTAAAAAAATATACAAACAAAGAACATATTGTAATTTTAAAAATAAACAAACAAACAACAGATCACAGGTGGAATCTTCAAAGGAAAGTCATCAAAGGAACATCTGACGTGGCATGTTCGTACGAACGCTTCGTACGAACAAAAGTAGGAGAAATTTAGGATAAAAATACGAACATTTTCGTGAATGAGGGCCAATGATCCATGGTGTCTTTGTGACATCATGATGATGTCACAAAGACAGCTTGGATCAAAGGATGCATCATGATGCCATGATGTCATCATGTGACATCATGGCATCATTGTTTATAAACCAGAACGCTTCTCTTCAGCTCATTTCACTCAAACCTCTTCACAGCGAAGGATCGTTTTAGTGTAGCAAAAGTTTTTGACAGTGGATTTTGGAAAATGTCTTATCAGAGACAACCCAATCCTAGACGAGGCAGGAACCAGGGAGCCCGGATGGAGCAACCGTCGGTCTATCACGAGATCGACAGGCTGAACGCCCTTCTCAATGAAGAAAGGGGACGGTCGTTCAACGCGAACCATCGTGCAAACCAACTGTGGGAAGAGCTTCAGGACACCAAGGCCCAGTTGGACAAGCAGAAAAACCTCAAAGAGGTCTTTATTAAAAAAGAAAAGGAGGTTCGGCAACAATACGAGAGACTGCAGAAGTATACTGATGCAGAAACTCTAAGTTGTGCCAAGATTGGCTCCCAGGTACAGAGTTCTATCAAGCAAAAGAAGAAGAAGCTCCTTCAGCAGGATTATGAGGAACTCAAAGTGGCTCACGTGACCAGCCAACAAAAGTTTTTGTCTGAACTCCGGCTGGAGAAAGACAAAACGGAGGCTCTCCAGCGGCTGCTGGATGAAGCCAAACGCCTGACTGATGAACAGAGCAGCAGACACCAAGTGGAAGTCGCCTCACTTCATCAGCAGGTTGTGGCTTTACAAGATCAGGCCACGGAAAACAAGTTTCAGCTGGATCTTCTGAAAATATCCATGGAGAAGGAGATCCAGGCTCTGCGTACAATTTCAGAAGATGCAGAGCGGAAACTGAAACAAGATCTTGAGCTAATGTCAACGTCCTATGACCAGCTCAAAGTGGCTCACGTCGTGAGCCAAGAGAAGTTTTCTTTGGAACTCCGGCTGGAGAAAGAGAAAACTGAGGCTCTCCAGCGGCTGCTGGATGAAGCTAAACTGGTAACTGATGATCTGAGCAGCAAATACCAGCTGGAATTTGCCTCACTTCATCAGCAGGCTGTGACATTACAGAATCAGGTCACAGAAACTGAGCGCCAGCAGGATCTTCTGAAACTGACCATGGAGGTGGAGATCCAGGCTCTGTGTCAGGTCGCAGAGGACGCAGAGTTGAAGCAGAAACAAGAGCTGGAACAAATATCAACATCCTACGACCAACTCAAAGTCAGCAATGGCTTGGATGTTGAGGCGCTTAAAGTCTTATCAAAAACGTTTTTAAGCCAGCTCAACGAAGAGATTCAGGCTTCGGTCCAGACCACATCCCTGCCCGAGATGACCGAGGTTCAGCCCAGAGAGACAAAGAAATCTTTCTGGAAGAAAACACGACATTTCTTTGGTCTCCGAAAGCCTGACAGTTGGAAGAAAAATAAAAACGCTTCCAACTGAATGCTCTTCCCTTCACGGACTCAGACTCAGACACACAGACCTCACACACACACACAAACACAGACTTTTACAACACCGACCAGTGACTTTAAATTTGTTTTGGATTATCTTTTTTTTTTTTTTAACTGCAGCACGGTGATGACAGCCGACTCTGTTACCGTCGTGCCGTGTAGGTTTTTCACCGGAAACTATGGTTAAGCTCTATACAAGTACAGTCCATTTACCACAGTTTAGACCAATTTATTCACTGGTCATCACATAGACATAGACACAGACATAGACACAGACTCAGACAGACACAGACATAGACAGACATAGACACAGACATCCCCCCCACCCCTTCCCCCACCCCTTCTCCTCACCCCGGTGAATCGCCACCTTATCGTGGTGGAGGTGTTTGCGTGTCCCAGTGATCCCAGAAGTCCTGTTGGTGCGGACAAAGTGAGGGACCAGACTAAGAGCGATTCAGAAACTTTTGTCTTTGTTAGTTTTATTATTGAAAAACATGGACGGAAAAGCCAAAAATACCAAAACTCATAGCAGGAATGTTTCGGTTCAGTTCAAAAACACCTTATTAATCCCAAAGGGAAATTAAATGTTGTAACTCATCCTGGTTTTATTAAAAGTTGCTAAACATGATGGCATAAACATAACAAGCTAGGAGGAACACTGCTGTTAAAATTTTCATTTTTTTTAAATGCATTGAACCTGTTTTATATAAAACAGTACCTTAAAAATGCTCTAAACATCTTTGAGTCCCAATTTAATTTTGTCCATAGTAATGCAATTAATCATGGTTAATCAAAAAATATTGTGATTAATCACAATTTCAATGTTTAATATTTTCCCAGCATTATTTTTTTAAACAAGTATTCCAGCACACAATCTATTTGCAATGGGATCAGGTGAAAGGAAGCAAAAAGAGGTATAAAAAAACCTGGCCTGATTGTTTGGGTTTCTAGGGTGCAGAGAGAGAGTGTACATGATATATACATATATTTATATTTATATATATATATATATATATATACATATATGGCCACAGCTTTTTTAGCGATGGTGGTGCAGTGGTGAGCATAGCTGCCTTCCAAGCAGTTGACCTGGGTTCGATTCCCAGCCATCGCAGTCAAAGCCCATGTATGTTAGCATGTGGGAGGTCATTGCCCTAGTGCCATAATTATGGGGTTGCCCATTGCAGCCCAGGGTTGGGTACGAAGTAGGGATGGGTCCGTGCCGATATCTGTATTGGCCTCCAATACCAGCATCATTTACGCATCAGATTTTTTCAATCCAAACTGCAGATTTCCGATCCATGATGCATGTGTGTCTATTGAAACGTCTCCACATATCAGCAGTGGCGGCTCCTCATATGTCCATCAGGGGGGGCTATTTTCTCAACAACAAAAAAATAACGTTTCAAGTTTTTATGGTGTTATCAAATGCAGATTAAAACAAGGTCAACAGTACAATGAAATGCTCACAATGAGAAGAACCTATTTGACTCACTAAAACAACAAAGAACAAACAAAAATATATAAAAATAAATAATATATATAAATTATAGAAAGGAAAATAAGTGAGATTAAAACATTTCTGCATTTCTACTTGCAAGAGGCTTTGTTTTTATTCTCCAGATCAATACAGTGTTAAGAAATGGTAAAACACCACCAGTGACATTCATAATATAAGATGATAGATAGATAGATAGATAGATAGATAGATAGATAGATAGATAGATAGATAGATAGATAGATAGATAGATAGATAGATAGATAGATAGATAGATAGATAGATAGATAGATAGATAGATAGATAGATAGATAGATAGATAGATAGATAGATAGATAGATAGATAGATAGATAGATAGATAGATAGATAGATAGATAGATAGATAGATAGATAGATAGATAGATAGATAGATAGATAGATAGATAGATAGATAGATAGATAGATAGATAGATAGATAGATAGATAGATAGATAGATAGATAGATAGATAGATAGATAGATAGATAGATAGATAGATAGATGAGATGCTGGACATTTACTGACTGTATGTGCTGATATGAAACACCAACAGTGAAACTGAAGCCCTTTTTGGAGGAGAGGACCTGATGACATCAGTGCAACGTTGGCTAAACATGATTTAAATTGTTACACATTTGATACAAATCAATTATTCTTATATCATTATTAATATTATTATTATTATTATTATTATTATTATTATATCAATAATTATTTTATTTTAGACAAGTTATACCTTGATTAATCCTTATTGCTTAATCAAGTCTAAAACTACATCTTGGAAATAGTTTTATTCAAAATATTATTCTTTGTTATTTGTGTTTTTATTGTTGTATTTTGTATTCTATTTTTTATCGTTACAGTATTTTAGTAGCCTGGTTAAAACCAGACCCTTGTCCTTCACTTCGCTTCGTACTAGGGTCTGGGACTTCTCCCATAGACTTTATATGGTTCATCCTTAATAGATCAGAAAAAAAAATAACCCTAGGTTTCTGTTCAGTACTATAGCTAGACCAGGGGTCTGCAACCTTTACGATCAAAAGAGCCATTTCTGCCCCTTTGTTCACTAAATTAAATGTTTCCAGAGCCACAATACCTGCTACAACAGGGATTCTCAACTGGTGGCCCACAGACCACTTTAAGGTTATTGGAGGACAATTTTCTGACCAGTAGGGTAGTTGGGTAGGGTAGTTATCTGGCTGTTGTAAAGCTGAAAATATCTAATGCTTTGTTTATATTTTACATTTTACGACAAAAAAAGACAAGATTCTTGTAAAGAAGGAGAAATAATGTGTTATTTCCCAATTAAAAAGAAAGAATATAACAATGAACTATGCAGGTCTATCTAAAAAAGCTAAGTCTGGTCCTCTGGACATTCAAAAAACAAAATAAAACAAAGCAAAAAAACTGTTCGTCCGAAAGACTTCCTCAGTCTGATGAAGTCTTTCGGACGAAAGACGAAATGTTTCTACAGTTTTTTTGCTTTGTTTTGTTTTGTTTTGTTTTGTTTTTTGAATGTCCAGAGGACCAGACTTAGCTTTTTTAGATTTTTCTACCTGGATTATTGAGCATGCATCAGGGTATTTAGGTCTAGGTAAATTATTTTAATTGTGGAAAAATTAAGTAGCTGCTTCGAATAAATAAAGTTAAAGTATGTTTTACACTCCTTCTATTAGTATTCACAAAGGAAATGACAGAAAAACTGTTAAAACTAGCCCTTTTTGTTGTTATAAGAACCAACAAAATTCAATTTAAAGTTACCGTAGTTTTGATCAACTCTTGAGCCACTGCAGAGGGATCAAAGAGCCGCAGGTTGCAGACCCCTGAGTCCCATCTCTGTTGAACCATGTATCCCATAAAATGCATTATTTGTCTAAAATCTTTAATTCTCTGAAAAAACAAAAACAAAAACGCTATTGCGATCAATAATTACAGTAATCCTTCACCATACGTGACTGACTGTTTAAACCATGAACAGTGACTTGCAATAATGTTTGTATTACATCACTGCCTATAATCATAATACTGTTTACATTCTCTGTTTACATTTATTAATACTGTTTACTTTTATTACTACTGCTTACATGTAACTACTACTGTTTACATTTACACTACTCTAATATCTACACCACTGCTGATACATATACAGTGTGCTCTGAACGGTCTTATTTAGGGATGCCCAATGTGCCTTACTGCATATGCCACTTTTTGCCTCTATAACAACATCAACTACTACCTCATACATATACTGTGTACATTAACTCATACGCTGCTTTGCCACTTTGCAAATGTCAATGCTAGAAACCTTTAGTTTATTTTAGTTATACTTTTTATACTCTTTTTTTTATACTAGTATGCAAAAACTCAGGACAGTATTATGTTCATTAAATGTTTAATGTTTTAGTTTTAGAGTTGGTGTAAATTTTCATACTCTTATACCACTATGCAAAAAACTCAGGACAGTGTTAGTTTTACTATTTTATGCTTATGTCTATTATTATATGTTTCAGTGTTTCAATGTTTAGATGTTTACTGTTGCACCGAGGGACTGAGAGAAACGCAATTTCGGTCCTGTGTATGTCCTGTACAGTACATATTGCAGATCTGACAATAAAGTTGACTTTGACTTTGACTTTGACTTTGATTCATATTTTTGTAACACACTTGATAACTTTATGGTGAATAGTGGAAGATAAAAAAATGAAAGCACGTTAGGAAGACTGTTTCAAGCCTTCAAGTGTTAAAACAGATTTAAAGTAGCTGTTTACATAGATTCTTGGGGGTGGACAAAGCTAAAAAATGTTCAACCATTANCCCCCCTCCAAAATATCAGTATCGATGATAGCCAAAATGTCCAAATCGGTCGGGCACTAGTATTAACATTCATGAGTAAACGCCTGTTTAAGTGCCATGGGCATGAAAAAGAGTTACAAACTCAATCTGTGAGGATCAGAAACACACGATACGAAGCTGTGTTTTTAGTGTTAATAATGCAGAGTGGAACACAAACATGATCCTTCTTTACTTTGTGTGTGTGTGTGTGTGTGTGTGTGTGTGTATGTGTGCGTGCGTGCGTGCGTGCGTGCGTGCGTGTTGTTTTGAGGAAGAGAATTAGGAGAAAATAATGAGAATGGGCAAAAAAAACAAGTAAAAAGTAAAACCTTTTCACGGCACTTGGCCTTGTCGATGATTTTGAGAGCAAACTCTTTCCCCGTGGACCTAAAGAGAAACAGGGCAATTAGAGGCAACAATAAAAGCAGCAATAAAGCTACAATAAAGTTTGTAATGCATTCAAGTGCTCACGGGGGAGGCGACATACAGTGCAGAGATGCATTTGAACTCGACAAGAACCTGATGCCTCAGTGACATGAGGCTGAACAGCAGTTCCCTTATAGCCCGACTGAAAACAGTCAACTTTAAAATAACTAAAGTCAAATGGAGTGTTGACATCACTGCAACAATGTTTGATTATGAAAATTTAGTCAATAAAATCACAAACGTTAAAACACGGTATGAAAATGGATTTAATTACTAAAGAACTGCAGCTATGCACCTAAAGAAAGATGGGATAGTGCCACTACTGGTTTATATAGACCATAAAATATCAATACAATTAAAATATGTTGACCCAGTAACTAATATTCAGATCTTATAGCTCCAACTCAACTTCTTCAGAGAGTTTGATAAAACACACATGGTACAAATATTTAATAAACTGCTCAATGTTTGTCTCTAAGTATTGTCCATGAATGAGCATAATGAGCCATTGTACCACTTCATACATTATTTCTTGTCTTTCTGAGGGTGTGGGGTAGAGGGGCAGCTTGTTGCCTCTGCCTGACAAGGTGACATCATGGCTTGTTTTAGAGGAATATCTTAGTTTCTACAATTTAATTGCATCTTTTTCAACCCTCTAGGGATGCTTTGTGCACCATTTTTTTTTTCATCTTGCAAAATGAGATGATGCTGTTTATTCATGGAAGGCCACTGTCACTTTTAATTTTCCCAGTGTTACTATCGTACCTCTCCACACACTCCTTAACCACAGCAAAGTTGCCATCTCCGATTACTTTACCAACGTTGTATTTTTCCAAGATGCTGGGAGCTAATAAGTACTGGTTTCCATTAACTGCAGGGGACAGAAAAGAGGTCACAGCAGGTCTGTTGAGGTTAATCACTAAGAAAAAACACAACCATTAACAGATCACATGAATGTACCCTCCGGATTTAGCTGATTGGTTCGCTCCTGGTGATTGTTTAGTGTGTCAGTTCCATTTGGGGAGGAGAGGTGGTGAGGTGGAGGGACCTGTGGGGTAAAACAAACAGAAACATAAGAGGAGATGGAAGAAACTTTACTGTCCCATATGGAAAACCTGCCATATTCTACCACAACCCGTCTCCAAAGGTGTTTCAGAGAATTTGGCAGTACATCCAACCAGCCTCACAACTGCAGACCACGTGCAACCACACCAGCCCAGGACCTCCACATCCAGCACCTTCACCTCCAAGGTCGTCTGAGACCTGGACAGCTGCTGCAACAATCTGTTTGCATAACCAAAGAATTTCTGCACAAACTGTCAGAAACCATCTCAGAGAAGCTCATCTGCATCCTCGTCGACCTCATCGGGGTCTCCACCTGACTGCAGTTCGTTGTCATAACTGACTTGAGTGGGAATATTCTCACATTCGATGGTGTATGGCACGTTGGAGAGGTGCCCTCTTCAGATGAATCCCAGTTTTCATTGTTCAGGGCAGATGGCAGACTGAGTGTATGGCATCGTGAGGGTGAGCAGTTTGCTGAGGTCAGAGTTGTGAATCAAGTGGCCCATGGTAGCAGAGGAGGTAATGGTAGCAGAGGAGGTATGGTGTGAGGAGGTTTATGTTGTGGACAACAAATGCAGGGGCTGGTGTGGTTGCACATAGTCTGTGGTTGTGAGGCCGGCTGGATGTTCAGCCAACTTCTCTGAACATGGACATTCCTGCAATCAGCATGGCAACTGCACACCCCGTCAAAACTTGCAACATCTGTGGCATTATGCGGTGTGATAAAACTGCACATTTTAGAGTGGCCTTTTATTGTGGTCAGCCTAGGTGTGCAATAATCATACCGTCTAATCAGCCTCTTGCTATGGCGCACCTGTGAGGTGGCTGGATTGTCTTGGCAAAGGAGAAGTGCTCACTAACACAGATTTACACACATTTGTGAACAATATTTCAGAGAAAAAGTCCTATTGTGCACAAAGAAAAAGTCTTGGATCTCTGAGTTCAGCTCATGAAAAATGGGAACAAAAATGCAAGTGTTGGGTTTATATTTTGTTCAGTATGTGTGTGCATGTGCATTTTTGTTTACCTTGTAGGGTCCAATTTTACACACACACACAAAAAAAACACCATGCATTGTGAAAACGAACTGCTCTTTATGGGGAGCAAAGCCAGGTCCCCATAAGGAGAAGTCTCGTTGGGGGGGTTAGGGGTTAGATTTAGGACTAAGGTGTGAATTGCAGATGGGTAGGGTTAGACAGGGGTCTGCATTATGTGGCTCTGGAGCCACATGCGGCTCCTTGGTCCCTTTGCAGTGGCTCTTTCAAGCTTTGACCAAAACTGAATTTTATTGGTTGTTATAACAACAACTAAAAGGGCTCGTTTTAGCAGATTTCTTGTAATTCATTTAGCAAATATATGAATACTAGAAATATTACAAGGTGTAAAACATACACGCTTTATTTCTTCAAAGTATGATATGTAATTTATCTACAGTAAAAAAAATATTAAAAAAATAAAATAAAAATCACATAAGAATGCATTGGTTTGGTTTAGTTTTTAGAAACTGGGGAAAAACTATATATATTTTTCTTTTATAAGAATCTTGTCTTTTATTTTATCTTAGAGTGTAAAAATATAAATAAATGTTAAAAATCATTAGATATTTTTAGTTTTATAAAATCACCCCTACTGTCCAGAAAAGTACCCTCCAACAAACTTAAAGGGGTCTGTGGGCCACCGTTGAGAATCCCTGTTGTAGCAGGTATTGTGGCTCTGGAAACATTTAATTTAGTGAAGAAAGGGGCAGAAATGGCTCTTTTGATCGTAAAGGTTGCAGACCCCTGGGTTAGGCTGTAGAAAATGAATGGAAGTTAATGCAAGGTCCCCAAATGTTTACAAGAACGTGCGTGTGCATGCGTGTGTGTGTACACATTTGTATATGGCAGTGACAATCTTGGATTTTAACATGGCAATCCATTTTTTGATAGGAACCTGTCTTTTCCCTAGATGCAGCCACAAACCAAAATGGAAGCCGGTACACCTCACTTATTTAAGTTGTCCAGTTCATGAAATGGGTGGATGGGTGGACAGACAGAGGCATTTCCAATTCCCCTCTTCGCTCCGCAACGGGAGACAAAAGCAGAATACTTGGATATTATGAATATCCATATCCACTTGCAGAATATTTGTGGAATTTTAAAATTCCATAAACCCATATTTTATTCATAGTGGAACATAGTAAATATATCCATGTCTACCAATCACAAATATAAAACCAATTACAGGTATGAATCAGTAATTCATTTACCAGGACTGTCATTTCTTCAAAGCACAGCAGTGATGGCACACCTTTATCTATGTTTATGAAATGTCTACAAAAATGCAGGCAAAGTTTAAACAAGTAATCTTTTCAGTTCTGTTCATCTGCAATTCTGCACCCTTTGGCATCATATAAAATTTACTACATTAATATGTTTAGTTGAAAAAGACAATACTTTGAATCAAAGTACAAGATGGGGTAGCATCAAGATTCATTTTAACCTGGAAGCAAAGTTTTTTTCCAGATAATGTTTTTTTTTTTATCAGCCAGAGTTAGTAAAGGTCAATGTGAGGACAGCAGTTTCTTACCAACATCAATATAATTACTCAGATGTTCCAGTAAACCATAAAAAATTGTGGCATCCTGCCACCTTCATGAGGATGGATCAGTCTTTGACATAGCTGTTGGAGAAATGGGGGCACTGCTGCAATCTGTGTGCCAGTTGGCTGGATCATTTAAAAGCAGAGCTTACAGAGGAATCCATCAATAAATCAGATTAATATCTCAAACTCTGCTAAAAATACACGACAGAGCTACAACACAGAGTAGGTCACACACAGCTGTTAGCAGCTTCAGAACTTCAACTGACAGATTTAGATAGGTAGGACATGAAGTTTTGTCTTACACCCTCTTTAAAAATATATCTTACTTTGCATCAATAAAACACTTAAATATTAAACAAGGATTGTTTATAGACCCATTGTATCATTAACCAATAAACAATGGAATCATGCCAGATCATAAAAGAAAATCTTTCTAAGTAGGAATGACCAAGAAACATACAAGAAAGAAGGCTGCATGGGGGAAAGAGTCTAATGATGTAATTTACTTACACATAGGCCTGTCACGATAACAAATTTTGCTGGGCGATTGTCTCAGAAATTATTGCGATAAACGACAATTTTTTTTAAAATTTTGACAATAATTAGTAATTATTGTCAAATTTAAGAAGAAATGTTTGTTACATGTATTTTGTTTTGCGTGCTGTACCACCAGATTGCAGTATAAGACTGTTTGAACCGAAGGATGGAAAGTGAGGGAGCAAGCAGCGTATCTCTAAGAAAAATGGGAGGGAGGCCCCTTTGACGTGACATGGGCTGTCTCTCTTCGGGTCTCAAAATGGCGGCCGCTCGGTGTGGTTTGAGGCCTTTAGCATAGCATTTTTCCACACAAAGCTTTTAATAATAAATCAGTAAACAAGTTCTCAGCTTCATTTTGCAAAGGAAAACAACTTTTTACACAAAGGAACTGGTTTTAACCGTGAAATTTCGAGCTTCAACAAGACAGAGGTTTATTCCTGAGGTTGGCCTGTTAGCTTAGCTTGTAGTTTAGCTTCTCAGCTTAGCTGCTTTTAACTATCCAAAAATGCAATTTTGGACGGTCAAAAGGGATTTTAAAGACAAAAGGGAAAGGGAGGTGTCAGTGAAGAGCACTGTGTTGAACCTGTTGTCATCCAGTGTCTTCAGTAGAAGAGAGAGACACGAAGAAACGGTAAAACCAATAAATGAAAACAAGGTCAATAATTTTAATTTATCATGCAATTAATTAATTTATTGTTTATCGCGACAGACCTACTTACACATTTAACCTGGTTTAAAAATAATCTGTGTAGACCCAAACAGACTAAAAAGGAAAAGTTAATAATCAATATTACTGACCAAGTGTCAGATTATATAGTCATTGTAGAAGTAAATAAAAAAAATTGTTTATGATCTAGTAACAAAAGTTCATGCTCATCATCCAGGTACCAAATCCAATAATTCTCAGTCAGGTCATCTGGACAGTTTATTTTTATAGAAACGTTTCGCCCTCTATCTGGAGGGCTTCATCAGTCAGAGGAGTTCCAGTAAACTGTTTCCCCACAAAGCAGTAAACACTAAGTGGACCAACCAGTTTGCTGGAGCTAAGATGGTTTCTGGGGGCCGTCCTGTCCCTCGTCAACTCCTCCCAGGCAGGCAGCCACAGCCAAAATGGTTCAAGGCAACAAAGTTCATGCTCAATCATCCAGGCCCAGATAGAAACATCTCTATTAAAAAAAGAAACTGTCCAGATGACCTAACTGAGAATTACTGGGTTTATGATCTAGTCCACCTACAGTCAGCTGCTTCAGTGTAGGCTATAATTGTGAAACAGTCTTACCTTTACACGGGGGAGGTCTGGTGGGCTGGTGGGAGATGGTGTGAAGGACTTGGTGATCCTGGCAGCTGAAACACCATTTACTGTATAAACAAGGACATGTGAAGAAAAAAATAACTTTATTTCAGATTTTCTGTTGATATAAATTTGTTTTGTAAAGAAGGTCCAGATATAAAGCACGTCCAACAGACGTAATAGTTTTATATAAAATACAATGTGGGAATCTACAGGGCTGCGGCGGCTCAGTGGATAAGTGCCGCAGCCTTGTGATCCAGAGGCTGCAGGTTTGAGTCCAGGCTGCATCAGGAGGGGCATCCTGCGTAAAACAACTACCAAATATTTCATGTGAGTTCACTCTCTGCGATGACCCCTACAGAAATTTGCTTATACATAATGCTTATGTTCATTAAAGGTTCAGTATGCAGTTTCTGTAGAACTGCAGCACTTAGAAATATTTTCAACAGGCAAAGCATTCTGATCCCTCCCCCTCAGAGCCATATGTGGCTCTGCCCCCTTGTGGTCTGTTGAATTTCAAATTCAAGCTCTGTTTTTATTGGCTGATTCAAATTCAAGCTCTGTTTTTATTGGCTGGTTACAAACTCTGTTTTTATTGGCTGGAAAATGGCGGGTCACCTTTTCTTTTTAGAAATGCTTATTTACCACCTGGAGAAGCAAGGGGACAATATTTTTTAATTTTTTTTCAGAGATTACCTGGCTAACATCAGTCTGTCAGGAGGTAGTGACAGAGTGAAGAAATATGTTCATAAAAAAAGCTACATACTGAAGCTTTAATGGTGTCTTGCTCTTCTTCCCGTCTTGTCTGCCCTGATCTATTCATTGCACCAGTGATTGGTTGCCTTGTCAGCCTTTTGCTTTTGTTTTTGGTGAATATTTTTTTTTTTTTTTATATTTTACCTTGAGCCTCCTCCTCATCTTCCTGGGCATCACGGTGGCACAACTGGTAGAGCTGCTGCCTCACAGCGAGCATGTCCTCGGTTCAAATCCCGGTCCGGGGGCCTTTCTGGGTGGAGTTTGCATGTTCTCTCTGTGCATGCGTGGGTTTTCTCCGGGTGCTCCGGTTTCCTCCCACAGTCCAAAAACATGCATGTTAGACTGATTGGTAACTCTAAATTGACCCTGCGTGAGACAGGTCCCTCTTGTAAATGAGTCCCCGTGGCTCAATGAGGCTAGCCTGTATAAATAATGGTTGAACTGAATTGAATTGAACTTGGGTTCAACACTCACGACGGCATATCCTGATAGAATCCAAAGACCAAGACTGAACCCAGCAGGAAGATGATAACTTTGTTTCAGTTTTTGGCCCGTGAGGCAAATAAAACTGCCCAGCGATACAGAGAACAGGAAGAGATAAAGAAGAATCTGATTTTGGGGACCCGTCTGGCCATTAAACCTGGGTCCTCAGCTTCACGTCTCTCCTTCCCTCATCAACGCATCTCGTTGCTGTACCCCACTGCCCACCTCCTCCTCGTTCTCTTCCTGGCTGTCACAGACGCTCATCTGAAAGAGGGAAGGTGAACTACTGGGCCTCCCTGGTCCAACGCAGAGAGGAGAGAGTTTCACAGGCAAGGGGGAAGCCCAACCCTCAGTTGTCGGTCAAACTGCAGAAAATTTTGCTGTGGGTGAGGTACCCGTGCCCCCTAGAGGAGCTGTCCGGCTCTCGCTCACTAGAGGAGCGAGGGCGGAGTTTGCTGGGGGAGAGGAATCCATGCCCCAACTTGCCAGAGGAGCAGTACAGCCCTCCCTCGCTGGAAGAGCTTGAACGGTGGCAAGCTTCTGTGGTGGCGATGTACCTGCGTCCGTCCAAAGGAGGTCAAGGCGGACGCTCCTCACTCTTCCCGCCTGAGGATGTCTCTTCAGCAACTCTGACTCCTCCACCACCTGTTGCAACTGCAACTCCTTTACCACCTGTTGCAGCTCTGACTCCTTGCCACCGCAGAAAGAGAGATCGACGTGGGACCCATGCCCTCTTTTTGCCCGAATCAGCTAGATCTGCTCCTGAAGCCCACAACTCACTTCCAGGGGTCCCTCCAGCTGCAAAGCCTCTGGTCTCGCCGGCCAATCCGGCTCCTCTGGTCTTGCCACCTTCTCCGACTCTTCTGGTCTTGCCGCCTTCTCCAGCTCTTCTGGTCTCGACGCCTGTTCCGACTCTTCTGGTCTCGCCGCCCGCTCCGGATGTTCTGGTCTCGCTACCTGCTCCGGCTCTTCCGGTCTTGCCGCCCGCTCCGGCTCATCTGGTCTCGCCACCCTTTGCAGATCATCTGGTCTCGCCGCCCGCTCTGGCTCGTCTGGTCTCTCCGCCTGCAGACCCCACGCTGGACTCGCCTCTTACAGACCCCACACCGGACTCGTCACCTGCAGACCCCACGGCGGACTCACCGCCTGCAGACCCCATGTCGGACTCGCCACCTGCAGACCTCTCACCAGACTCGCCTCCTGCAGACCCCTCACCCAACTCGTCACCTGCAGAAACTGACTCGGCTGCAGACTCGACGGTTTCAGACTCATCGGCTGACTCAACACCTTTAGACTCATCGGCTGACTTGATGGCTTCAGACTCATCGGCTGACTCAATAGCTATAGACTCATCGCCTGATTCCTCGGCTACAAACTCATCGCCCAACTCCTCGGTTGCGGACTCCTCAGCTGTGGACGCCTCGGCTACGGACTCATCGCCCGATTCCTCGGCTGCAAAACCCGACTCCTTGGTTGCAGACTCATCGCCCATTTCCTCGGCAGCAGACTAATCGCCCAACTACTCGGTTGCGGACTCCTTGGCTGCGGACTCCTTGGCTGCGGACTCATTGCCCGATTCCTCAGTTGCAGAACCGACTCCTTGGCTGTAGACTCATCTCCCCACTCATCGGCTGCTGACTCCTCGGCTGCAGACTCATCACCTGATTCCTCAGCTGCAGAACCTGACTCCTCGGCTACCGACTCATCGCCCGATTCCTCGGCTGCAGAACCCGACTCCTTGGCTACAGACCTTTCACCCGACTCCTTGGCTGCAGAACATAACTCATTGGTTGCAGACTGCTCGGCTGTAGAACACGACTCATCGGCTGCAGAACATGACTCATCGGCTGCAGACTCTTTGCCTGACTCTTTGCCTGACTCTTTGCCTGACTCCTTGCCTGACTTCTCGGCTGCAGATTCCTCAGTTGCAGACTCTTCAGCTGTAGATTCCTCGCCCGACTCATCGGCTGCAGACCCATCGCACGACTCTTTGCCTGCAGACTCTTCACCAGACTCTTTGCCTGCAGACTCTTTGCCAGACTTCACCTGCAGACTCCTCGCCCGACTCGTCTCCTACAGACTTAGGCTCATCTGCAGTCTTCACTCCTTGTCTGCTTGAGACTCATATTCCTTGCTCTTCATCTGAGGTCTACGTCCCTGTTTTGTCCGCAGAAGATCTGGAGTTGACCGCCAAAGATCTTCACCCTGGTTCGTCAGAGGTCCTCACTCCTGGTCTGTACAAAGAGGTCCTTGCTCCTGGTCTACCCAAAGAGGTCCTCGCTCCTGGTCTGTCCAAAGAGGTCCTCGCTCCTGATGGATGCCTACTTGAGCTCTGGCCTGAGGGTGGATGGTTTCCAGGCAGCCCCCTGATCTCCTGCCTCATTTGGGATGGTCACATGGCCACCTTACTGAACAATGGATCTACCTTGGACTTTCTCCTGACCGTCCACCTTGACTCCGAGTTGGGGGTCCTGCAGTTTGGTTGTTCTTAGTGTTTCCCAGGTTTTTCTGTCGTTTTTTTGTTCTTTTGGTCCTATGTTTACTCATTCTGCTCTGCCCTCTTTTGTCCTGCCTCCCACCAACGTAGGATGTAGCTTATCCTTGGGATGTCAGGAGCCATCCCTTGAGTGGGGGGTACTGTAGGGTTTTGGGGTTTTGTCCCATCTCTGTCTGTTTCCTCACATTGTCTGATTCAGCTCTCTGTGTTTTCCATGCTTGTTTTCAGTCCCTGTCTCACCTGTGTCTTGTGTTAATCACCACAGGTGGATGTCGTGCTAATCAGTGTGTGTGTGTGTGTGTTTGTGTATTCAGCTCTCTTCCATCTTGTTTTTGTCTCCGGATTGTCCTTCAATGGTGTATTGCTCTGCCTCCCGTCCTGTCTGCCCTGATCTATTCACTACACCAGTAAGTGGCTGCCCTGTCAGCCTTTTGCTTTTGGAGAATAAATAAATATATTTTATATTTTACCTCGAGCCTCCTCATCATCTTCCTACACTTGGGTTCAACACTCCCGACCGCAGATCCTGATAGTTATCTTTGTACAAAACATGTGGTTTTACCTGGTTATGTTTATGTTGTATTCAGCTGCTCATGTGGTCGGCCGCCAGCTTTCATTCTTCTTTTTACTTTTTTCCAAACTCTGTTTAATTTTGGAAATGGAATAAACTTTATTCCACCCTTTAAATGTAACACATGTATGAATGATTATGTTCCCCACTGACAACATAACACTTTTTTTCCCTGATGATTTTTCCTGGTGCAACACCTGCAGATAATGGGCATTTACCTTAGGGATGAATTGAGGTTGCCGATTGGTCAGTTGCTGACATGCCTACCAGATTGATTGACAGGTGGTTGTTGAAGATCCGACTCATGCAAAACAACAACAAAAAATGAGAGATACAGTGAGGTGGCGTGGCCCAAGAGCAGTTGTAGTGGTATTCTGTGTTTATATGTTGTTAATAAAAAGCTATAAAAATAAAATAAAACCCAGGGAGTGTGGGCTCAGCAGCCCTGCAGCAGACTGGCCCACCGGGAAGAATACAGACCCTCCCGATTACTCACATTTGGCCTGCTGTGAAGGTACTATTATAAATTAAACGCCATCTTTGCTGAGTTTAAAATAATATTCAAAGTGGTAAAAGTGAGTTAAAATTTGGAATAGCCTTCCATTAATCAATCCTTTCATCCATCCATCCATTGTATTCCGCTTGTTCTGAAATCAGATCATGGGGCAGCAGCTTGAGCAGGGAGACCCATACATGTATTTCTAAAGCCACCTCTTCAAGAACTTCTGGGAGGACTCCAAGGCCTTCCCAGCCCAACTGAGAGACGTAGTCTCTCTAACATGTCCTAGGTCTTCCCTGGGTCTCCTCCCAGTTGAACATGTCCAAAGCACATCTATAGGGAGATGTCAGGGGAGCATCCTTACCAGATGCCTAAACCACCTTAACTGGCTCATTTTGATGTGGAGGAGCAGCAGTTCTATTCAGAATTTCTCCCAAATAACTGAACTTCTCAGCCTATCTCTAAGGGAGAGTTCAGCTACACTGTGGAGGAAACTCAGATCAACTGCCTGAATCTGCAATCTCATTCTTTCTGTTACTACCCAGAGTTTGTGGTCATAGGTAAGGGTAAGAACGTAGACCAACTGGATAGAGAGCTACACCTTACAGCACAGCTCCCTCTTCACCAAAATGATTTGGCACAGAGTCTACAATACTGCAAATGCTGCACCAATCCATCTGTCAATTTCCCGCTCAATTTTTCCTTCACTTGTGAACAAAACCCAAGTTACTTGAACTCCTCCACTTGAGGAAGAATCTCACACACAACCTGAAGAGAGAAATCCACCCTTTTCCTTCTGAGGACCATGCCCTCATTGATTTGGAGGTGCTGATTTTCATCGCAGTTGCTTCACACTCAGCTGAAAACCACTCCAGTGAGATCTGAAGATCANTTTTTTTTTTTCCTTCATTTATAGATGGCCTCCCTTCACACCTTATAGCCATCCTCTCACTCCAATATGTATTTTTTTTTTTTTTTTAATAGAGAGAAAGAAAGAAAAGAGAAAGTGAGACAACAAAACAAAACAAAACAACAAAACAACAATTGTCCACAGAAAGAGCACAAGGCAAACACACCAAACCTCCGTCCACAATCCTGCAAAGCACATGACAGAACACAACAACGAAACATACAAGCATAAAGACTGATAATATTCATGACCTTGCAAATATTTCTATAAATACACATACCCATACCTACAAATATATATACAATATACATACATATATATTTATATTCATTTATATACCCATCTACATACATCTACTATACATCCCTGCATCCATTTGTGTGTGGTTGTGAGCATGCATAAGTGAATGAGGTTCCTCCAATAGAACATTTAGTAGCAACTGTGAAGCATCAGAGACCCGTCCCCCCAAAGCCCGAGACAGACGAAGGGGCGATCAAAGCCCAAGACCCCAGGAAGGACCCCGAGCCCAGAGTCCCCAGGACCACCCGAACAGGACGAGCCACTCGTCCACTCCCCAGATCCGACCAAGTGGAAGAACCGGACGAACCCCACCAGGGACCACACACAAGGAGGTGCTGATTTTCATCGTAGTTGCTTCACACTCAGCTGAAAACCACTCCAGTGAGATCTGAAGATCACCAACAGAACCATATAATCTGCTAATAGTAGAGATAGAATCTTGAGGTCTCTGAACTGGACTCCCTCCTTCCTCCCCCCTCCCACGGGCACCGAGAAATTGGGGTCACAAAAGTTATGAACACAATCGGTAACAACGAGCAGCCCTGGCAAAGTGCAATCCCACCCTAAGGTGTCCAACTTATTACCGGCAATGTGAAACAAACTTTCGTACCACTTGTATATGGACCGAAGAGCCCATAGCAAAGAGCTCGTAATCCCATGCTCGTACTGGCACTGCCCCCAATGTCCACGCAATGTTGCAAAGGCATGTCAACCAGAACAGCCCCACAACATCCAGAGCCTTAATGAAATCAGGGCAGATCTTATGCCGGTTACCCACTGCACTACTCGAAACGCGCCTGCCGTCCCCTTTTGGCCGCTGGTCACGGTCCCACTGAACCACTGAACACCGTCTGATGACGTACACTAGGGGGTAGCAGAGGGAGGGGTCTCTGGCTTGTTTTCCGGGTTCAGTTGTTGTTTTAACTGCACCTCCGACGGTCTTCGATGAGATTAAAACTTTTTTTTATGTTTGGGGAGGGAGCCAAGATGGTGTAGTGGTTAGGGCGTTTGACTTGGGACCCGAAGGACGCGGGTTCGCGTCCCGGCCACTACACACCTTGGGGTGTCTATGAGTGCACACCTATTTCTCCAGCTCCCCGAGCGCCTTCTATGGCTGCTCACTGCACCACCTGGTAGGTGGTTGGGTTAAATGCAGAGACGAATTTCGTCTGTGTATGGGAAACATACGCAGATGACAAGATTAGACAATTATTATTATTATTATTATCTACACTGGAGAGGACAGCAGCCTGTCAGCAGCAACTGTAAAAATGCCACGTTTCTTACCGGAGTTTGGTTCCAATTCCTGGAGGCTCGATCCGGTGAGTTTAAAAAGTCCGAAAAAAGTCCCGTTGTGGTTGTGTAATCAGATAGCGAGGCTCTCCCGACTGTTTGCCGGATGCGTCGAGCCGCCAGAGATCAACATTTGGGACGTCGGCGGCTCGACGGCGACGCGCGCGTGCGTGTGCAGGCTGCCCCCGCGCCGCTTCGATCACTTGAATCGCGCCGCTTCCTTGTTCGCCGTGACTCCACGCGTCTCCTCCATAGACTTTGAATGTAAACCGGTGTTATCCGGCCGCTTCGGCCGCTCGAAAAAGGGGGCAGTGGGTAACAGGCATTATTCATTCCCAGAGCCCTGCTGCTGCAGAGCTTATTAAATACATTGGTGACCTCAGCCATGGTTATGGACAGACTAACCGCAAAATCCCAGACTCAGCTTCCTTTATGGAAGATGTGCCAGTGGGATTAATGTCCGAGAAGTATTCCTTCCACCTCCTTACATCCTTACTGGTTGAGGTCAACAGCACCCCACCTTCACTGAGCACAGTCTTAGTAAATAGCTGCTTTCCCCTCCTCAACCACCTGATTGTTTGTCAGAATCTCCTTGGAGCCAACCAAGTGTCTCTATACAAGGTCTCACGGAACTCCCACATCCAATCTTTTGCCTCAACAACAGCAAATGCTGCAAACCACTTGGCCCTCTAATACGCTCAGCTGACTCTGGATTCCCGCCAGCCAACAAGGCCTGATAAGATTCCTTCTTCATCTCGACAGCCTCCCAAACCTGTGGTGTCCACCACCGAGTTTGAGGAAGGCCATGGTGAGAAGCACCAACAACCTTGTGGCTACAGCTCAAGTCAGCCACCTGAACAACTGAGGCGCAGATTATGGCCCACTCAATCTCAATGTCCCTCCTGCCTCAGCTGAGATGTGGTTAAAGCTCCCCCAGAGGTGTGTGTTAAAGATCTTTTTGATGGGTTCTTCTGCCAGGTATTCCCAGTTTCCAAAAAACTTTTCCCAAAAAGCCCATCAAAGTTAAGTCAAGTTCTCTGGATGGTTTATTCTTATTGAAAAGTTTTGCCTTTCTTCCAAAATACTTCATCAGTCCGAGGAGCCACAACAAACTCAGTCTTATAAAAAGCACTTTCACGTAGTGCGTCAACCAGTTTGGTGGTGTTAAAAAGGTTTCTGGAGTCTTCTCTCTCCCCCGCCGACTCATCGGAGGCAGCCATGGCCAAAATGGTTAAAACCATTGCCGTTCCTGTCAATAATCCAGATAAAATACCATCCAATGGACCTGACTTAACTTAGTTGGATTTTTTTAAAACATGGATAATAAGGGGGACATGTTCCCTTCTCTCATAATTAACACAACACCTATTTTACTTCAATGACTGAGTTTTGATTATTAAAGTCTGAATACATTAATGAATTTGTTGCTGGTCAATAAACTAACCTGCTTGTACCCTGCTTTAATGAGTACAAAACAAATAAAAGTGTAGTAAAGTGTGGAGCAACTTTTGCCATTATTTTCCATTCACTCATATATGTTACAGTGGCAAAGGCAGTGTTCCATATGTAACCTAATTTTTCCTTAAACTCATTCACACGGCAGAGTGAAAGTGCATTTAGATGAAGCAAATGGACTCACTTTGTGGCACATGATGATGCTTGGTTGTGCAGACAGCTTTGCCTTCTAGTCATTCACACACTTAAATGGAAGAATTTGTGCAGCAAATTGGAGGCAATGCTGGCCATTGGCAAACAATTTGTCCAAAACATTCAAATGCACTGAAGTCTGAGGGGGGAAAGGGTTTTCATATTCTGTCAGCTGAGGAGATAACATGAGACTGCTCAAAAGTCTGCAGGGACCTCTCTTCTCCACATGTACCCTGGAAAGTGTGATCTGACTCAACAAACTGTAAACCGGCAGATTAACAATGTTTACAACATGATGGTTCACAAGTTGGCTGCAAAGATGACATGAATACATAAGGGCTTGCATAAGGATAAACATAATAAAATTATCTCAACATAAATGAATGCTGAATACAAGAAAACTGGGCTGCTGCTTTAAATTCTACCAAACTTTGTAATAATCTAAACTAATATGGGAATTCCTATGTTAGAAAGTGTGAAGTGTATAAAATCTGTAAGACAAAACATGATCTAAAGAAATGTTAAAGCTCCAGTGGCTCATCATGGTCACCATGGTAACCACACACTTGGGTTTGTCGCTCCCTGACTGCCAGGATAATGAATGGCAGCCAGAAATGCAGACTGAATATAAAGGTTCAGTCACTGTGTAAAAACTACAAATCTGATCTTAAAAACTGTTGAAACGTAGCAGTAAACGGCTCCGACAGCTAAACATGATTCATTTTTTTCAGGATATTCCAAGTTTAATAAAGTCTCCACTTATAGTTTAGATCCAACCTCATCCTCACAATCTGTTTAAATTAAGCTAATAAAGACCTGTGGATTTCAGAAAAAAACTGTAAGTTATTTTGCAATGAGTGATACACTAGGTGAAACATACCTGCAAACTAGTCACTTTTCGACGAAATTCACCGATTTCAAACTAAAACATGTCAATTACGTTACTCATGTAGATCCGAAGAG
>JBBPBX010026377.1:1888-15361 GCA_038048925.1 Garcialebias charrua | reverse complement strand
GGTGTCCACCGTGACTTCTTTAAGGGGTTTCAAACATTTGATAATGTCAATAGAAAAATCAAAGAAAAAACATGTTCTTGTTTTTAGTATTTCACCCTGTTTTATGGCACCCTGATTTTTTGTTTTGTACACTTGTTTTAACTGCATTTTTACTGTTGTTTATTGTTGTCATTGTTTACTGTTTTGTTGTCTGTACTTTATATGTTATGTATGGAACAGGTCCGTTGTGTAAATGAGTCCATGTAGCTTGTCTGTGTTGTGTGTGGCATGATTTTGCCTTAAGATTTTAGAAGTCCAGCTGATGGTGTTCTAAGAATACATAGCTCCCATGTGACGTAACATCAGGGACATTTCCGGTGCGTCTTCCATGATTAAAGGCTGCCTCTAGCAGCATGTACAGATACAGTGGTAGTTACTTTTCTCGAGTTTTTTGTTGTTGTTGTTGTTTCGTGCTGGGTTAGAGGTCAACCGGGTAGACGTTTGGGCAGTGCCCTTTCAGTTGGTCTCTCAGTGCAACATACTTGCTATATGAATTGCGCCCCCGCGCGATTACCTTAAGGAATATACTCACGCCTTTACGGCTAGGGGTGTCACCGCCGCGCCAGAGGTCCCGCCCTCTGGGTACTTAAGCGGCTTGCGCCCCTCCAACTTTCTCTTTTTGCCCTTCACCTCGCTTAACACCTGAACTTCGTGGGACTTCTCTGTTGTCGCATCGCTCGACTGAGGTGAGCTTGCTCCCTACACTGAGCGTACAGAGAAATTTTCCTGCGTACTGCTGGGCTGGCGAAAGCTGGTCCAGCTTTTTTCTACTCACCTTCGAAGTTTTCTTCTTTCCGTAGCTTTTCGCTTGACGGCGCTAACTGCGTCACAACCTCCTGCTAACCATTAGCAGGCTAACCAGCGAAAGCAAGACGACAGAGAAGACGGCTTCAAACAAAAGAAAACTAGGAACAACTTTGACGCTTCTCGCCGGACATTGCTCCCGAGAAGGGAAAACGGAGGACAAGGAGGAGGAAAACCAAGACGATGAGTCCTTGCTCGCGCCCATGCCCCAGCAGATGCGGCTACTCCCTCTCGGCGACGGACACACACGAGGCCTGTCCTGTCTGCCTAGGGATTCTGCACGCAAGGAAACTGCCGTCGAATGTCGGCAGTGGTGAGGAAACGACGGGCTGATGCGTTGGCTAAATCCATGGCTAGAAACTCAGCGCTGAAGGTCGCACGTCGCACTAAAGTGCTCCCTCCTGAACCGGAGCCCGACAACGTGGACCTGGAGTGCAACGGCCGAGTTGGAGAGGACAACATGTCGGACTCCTCAGTTGCCGCTGAGGACTCGATGCCTGAAGTGTCCGACCAAGACGTCGAATTTGGTCACAAAGGGGAAACTGTTGATTCCTCCCAGAACCTGGCGCAAATCTTACCGGAACCGGACTTGTCGGTAACTACCTTGTTCGACCTGTGCCACAGGGCGTCAGATGCCCTGCAGGTCACGTGGCCAGAACCCACGCCTCGCCAACAGGCTACGAGGTTAGCAGGAAGCTACTTCTACGTGAAACAATCGACAACGTCGCAGAAAATGCCCATTTTTCCGGACTTCCTCATGGAGCTCAAACGCTCCTGGGTGGAACCCGGAGCCTCCATCATGCTGCCATTATCCCGACTCCTCAACGTCACGGGAATGGAGACAGCAGGCCTCGCTAACGCACCCCCGATAGAGGAGACTCTGGCGGCTCACTTAGCCCCCACAGTCACAGGGACGAAACCCACGCTACCCAGCAGGGCCTGTCGCGCTTCGGAAAAACAACTCGAGAAGTGCTACAAGGCTCAGGGCCTCGTAGCTCGTGCAATGAGCGAATCGACCATGGTGCAGGCATACCTAGCGGAAAAACTCCAACATATCCAGGTGACAAAAGACGAGTAGGGTGCGACGGAAGCCATGGAGGAGGCCTGCAGTGCCTCAGACCTTGTGCTCCGTATGATAGGGACAATAGTCATTTCCCAAGGCAAGGCAATGGTGGAAATAGTTGTCGCCCAGCGCCATCTTTGGCTAACTCTGTCGGACCTCCCAGAAAACCAGACGTCCACTTTTCTCCAGTACCCCATCGAGTCGACGGGACTCTTCGGGGGAGCATTGGAATGTTTCCAGGCCAGGCTGGAACAAAGACGCACACAGGCGGAGAACCTCCGCAAAGGGTTGCCCAGGAAAAGCTTTGCACCACCAAAGGAAGACACGCGTGGCCCACCATGGAAGAGACCTCCTGGTGGCAATGAAACCTTCCAATACCGGCCAAGGTCTTCAGTGACCCGATGTGGAAAACAGACTCGAACCTGATGTAACAGGACGATCTAACAATTTTACAGGTTTGCCCGCCCACGTGATACGGGAACCTGACCTCTTGAGCCCAGTCTCCCCTTGTAAAAGACTTCGAGGAGTGAGTGGCATGTGTGCACGTACCAAACATGACTCGAATTTTGCATGTGTAAACAAAACAAACACTGTTTCAGACATGTATAAAAATAAAAGTACCAAAGCACAGACTGCCCTGGTTCTTGACTCGAGTCCCATTTTTATAAACAAACCATATCGTCAAACTATGAACCACAGCAAGATACACGAGCCCTGCCAAGGATGGTCAGATCTCGCGATATCTTCTGTCGGGCCGACCAGCCTGTTCGAAAGAACGCATAAGGGGTCAAAGGTCACCCCCTATGCGCTAAAACACGAAGAGCAGCAATTCAACATGCACTCCAGGCTCAACGTGCATGCGCAGGCCTGGAAGGTGTGTCTACCAAATGATTGGGTCATGACAACGATACGTCATGGGTTCAAGATGCAGTTCTCAAAGAAGCCGCCCCGCTTCACAGGGGTGCTACAATCTAAAATTAACCCTAAACGTTCACACGTACTGAGGGAGGAAGTCTCAACAATGCTACAAAAGGGAGTGATAAACCTGGTCTCAGGACGCAAGCTACGCTCTGGCCACTACAGTAAATACTTCCTAGTGCCCAAAAAGGATCATTCCCTGAGACAGATTCTAGATCTCAGGACTCTCAACAAGAGGATTAAAACATTCAAGTTCAAGATGCTTACACTGCGGCAAGTTCTCTAGTCTATGAGACCTGGAGACTACGCGTGTACAGTGGATTTAAAAGATGCCTATTTCCATATAAGTGTATGGATAGAAACACAGGAAGTTTCTCCGCTTTGCTTTCTAGGGTAATGCTTATGAATTCAAAGCCTTACGCTTTGGTTTAAAGACTGCTCCGCGTACATTTACCAAATGTCTGGATGCAAACCAGACCCCTCTTAGGAATCAAGGACTTAGGGTCATGAATTACCTTGATGACCTGCTGATTCTGGCTGAAAGCAGAAAGCAGGCCCAATCACACTCCTATAGGGTGATTTTTCACCTGGAGTCTCTTGGTTTTGTCATAAACCTACAAAAAAGCAATTTGACTCCATCACGGGTTACCATATTTTTGGGAGTACAGATCGACACGGCCTAGTACAGAGCATAGCTCTCGAAGGAACGAGTTTCCTCCATTCGCCGTTGCCTGAAAAAGTTTAAACTGGACCAACGGGTCCCTATGAAAACCTGCCAATGCCTCTTAGGCCTCTTGGCGGCAGCCATTCCCTGTGTGTCACACGCATTACTGAAAATGCGGTGCAAACAAGTATGGCTGAATCAATAAATACAACCCGACCTGCCTAATCAGGCAGAGAAGGTTAGATAGACCCAGAGTGCCTGGAGGCCCTGGAACCCTAGAGGGACTTGTCCGTTTTCACAAAAGGGGTCTCATTGGGAAAGGTGTCATCTCGTGTGGTCATCACGACGGATGCCTCAAAAACTGGATGCGGGACGATCTGTAGAAACCAGAACGCCCGCGACCTTTGGAATGAACAGGACGCAAGATTACATATCAACTTCCTGGAGTTGTTGGCCGTATTCCTGTCACTAAAATATTTCTTCAATAAAGGTTTGATTGCTGGACAACACATCCTGGTGAAATCAGATAACAGGACCACAGTGTCCTTCATCAACAAGGAGAGAGGGACAAGGTCCCAGGCCCTCCTAGGACTGGCACAGAGGATTCTCACATGGTGTGCTCCAAGAATCTTGTCACTTAGGGCTACTCATGTCCCTGGTGAACTAAATTATGGGGTGGACGCCCTTTCAAGAGGGCCTCTTTTGGTATCAGAATGGAGCCTGAATCCACGGATTGTGGAACAGGTCTGGTCACGATTTGGGAAAGCTTCTGTGGACCTGTTTGCCTGCAGGGCTAGCTCACACTGTGACCTCTACATTTCCTTGAGGGAAGCAGACGCTCCATTGTATATGGATGCTCTGGCACATGATTGGCCTACAGGGGTACTCTACTATGCCTTTCCACCTGTCCCTTTGATCGGGGCGACATTGGAACAGGTACGTCAGGGAGCTCTCTCCTTGATTCTCATAGCCCCAAGGTGGCCACAGAAGACGTGGTTCCTGGAGTTGATTTCAATGCTATCTGGGATACCATGGCAATTGCCTTCTCACAAGGACCTACTGACTCAGGTGCTTGGACAGCTTCTACACCCACGTCCAGAGCTGTGGCAACTTTCAGCCTAACCTCTGAAGGGATCTGGCTGAGAGCCTAAGGCTTTGGTTGCTTTGTCCCAAAACAAAGAATAAAGTTAACAAGGGCCTGAGAGGTTACCCTGTGCTTGGCCTGGGTTTTTCTACCTCTACATCTGTCACCCAATTTCTTGTGACATGGTGGGTCCATTCTTTCCTTCTGTTTCTCAGGATGTTCTATTGGGAAAAGGAGATGATAAGTTTTCACACTGATGGAGCACGCTTAGGCTGTCTCTGGTTGGTGTATGCATATATATGCCTAGTGGAAACATCACGTTGGTGTTTCTTGCATTTGGCATTTTTTCCTCTTAGCATGTGCTTTCTGCATTCCCTGCAGAAAGTAGCTGGGAGATGCCTGTCCTTTAGGACGGAAGTTCTCACTTGTACTTTGCTGAGCATTTCAAGGGCGTGAATGGATTACGTTCCCATAGCAAGTATGTTGCACCGAGAGACCAACTGAAAGGGAACTGAAAGTTATGCACCATAACTCATGTTCCCTGAAGGAAGGGAACGAGGTGCAACATATCTGGCCCTTCTCAATGCTGAAAGCTCGGTGAAGTGCAATTTTGGAGAAAGATGGAGGGGCGCAAGCCGCTTAAGTACCCAGAGGGCGGGGCCTCTGGCGCGGCGGTGACGCCCCTAGCCGTAAAGGCGTGAGTATATTCCTTCAGGTAATCACGCGGGGGTGCAATTCCCATAGCAATTATGTTGCACCTCGTTCCCTTCCTTCAGGGAACATGAGTTATGGTGCATAACTTTCAGTTTTCACTTACCTGTAATCCAAAAAATAAGGAAACGTGAAGGACCTCCATTGGAGGAGCTCACCGTAGCACATTGTTGAGTCTGGCTAAGGATCTGCCCTCAAAGATGTCGTGCTACGATCACTTTTGTCCGTTAAACAAATAATTTGATATAAATAATTTTGTGAAACAATGTCAGAACAATGTCAGAATATGACTGTGTGTGTTGGAACTGTTTTTTTTTTCTCACGACAGCATCTCTACTACTATAGTTAGCTTAGCAACAATATGCTACAAGCTAACCTCCACATCGTAACGCTCACAACAACAAAGTTCTCATTCTGGTCCCGTGTTGAGCCTGGACCGTTTGTTGCCAGTAGGTTGCATGTTATTTTAGTTAAACCTTAATTTAGCTGTTTAGATATGATTGAGACAGGTAACAAATCTTTTTTCCAAGATAGACTGGGTCAACAATGACAGTACAGCAGCTCTCAAAAAGAATGACTTCCGTACGGCTTCGAGACGATTCTGGTCCACCATCCGGCGTCTCAGGGGGGGAAAGCGGTAGGCGACCAACACCATTTATGGTGGGGATGGCGTGCTGTTGACCTCAACTCGGGATGTTGTGAGTCGGTGGGCGGAATACTTCGAAGACCTCCTCAATCCTACTGGCACGTCTTCCACTGAGGAAGCGGAGCCTGGGGACTTTGGGTCGGGCTCTCCAATCTCTGGTGCTGAGGTCACCGAGGTGGTTAAAAAGCTCCGCGGTGGCAGGGCTCCGGGGGTGGATGAGATTCGCCCTGAGTTCCTTAGGGCTCTGGATGTTGTGGGGTTGTGTTGGCTTACGCGACTCTGCAATATCGCGTGGACATCGGGGGCAGTTCCCTTGGATTGGCAGACTGGGGTGGTGGTTCCCCTATTCAAAAAGGGGGACCGTAGGGTGTGTTCCAACTATAGGGGGATCACACTCTTAAGCCTCCCTGGTAAGGTCTATTCAGGGGTTCTGGAGAGGAGGGTCCGTCGGATAGTCGAACCTCGGATTCAGGAGGAGCAGTGTGGTTTTCGTGCTGGTCGTGGAACACTGGACCAGCTCTACACCCTCAGCAGGGTCCTGGAGGGTGCGTGGGAGTTTGCCCAACCAGTTTACATGTGCTTTGTGGACTTGGAGAAGGCATTCGACCGCGTCCCTCGGGGGGTTCTGTGGGGGGTACTCCGGGAGTATGGGGTACCAGGCCCATTGATATGGGCTGTTAGGTCCCTGTACGACCGGTGTCAGAGCTTGGTCCGCATTGCCGGCAGTAAGTCAGGCTCGTTTCCAGTGAGAGTTGGACTCCGCCAAGGTTGCCCTTTGTCACCGATTCTGTTCATAACTTTTATGGACAGAATTTCTAGGTGCAGCCAAGGTGTTGAGAGGATCCGTTTTGGTGGCCTTAGAATCGCTTCTCTGTTTTTTGCAGATGATGTGGTCCTATTGGCTTCATCAGATCGTGATCTACAGCTTTCGCTGGAGCGGTTTGCAGCCGAGTGTGATGCGGCCGGGATGAGGATCAGTTCCTCCAAATCCGAGGCCATGGTCTTGAGCCGGAAAAGGGTAGCATGCCCTCTCCGGGTCGGGGAGGAGGTCCTGCCCCAAGTGGAGGAGTTTAAGTATCTCGGGGTCTTGTTCACGAATGAGGGAAAACTGGAGCGTGAGATCGATAGGCGGATAGGTGCAGCATCCGCAGTGAAGCGGGCGCTGTACCGGTCTGTCGTGGTGAAGAGAGAGCTGAAATACACCGAGGGCCAAAAAAACAAATTTGCTACAAGCCAGGTTCAATGTTTATAATAAATATAAGATTTCTTTCTTCTTTCTGCACTCTTTCCATTCAATCTTTTCTATTTTGATTGATTTGTTTTATTTTGTCTCTTTTAAATGAATGACGTAATTAATTAAATAACATTTTAAATAGATTTAAATCTGCTAAGTTCTTGGCATAAATCAAAACAGACATGTTCCTGCGTTTAGTATTTTACATTGTTTTATAATGTAGCTGTTTATGTTTCGTTTTGTTTTTTTAATAGTTTTCTTATGATTTTTAATAAATATGCTTTTCTATGATTGTTTACTGTTGGCTGCAAGTATAAAGCTGCAAAATCCTTCATTTTCTACAGCTGATAGCTGTTGAAATTTGTTGAATTATGATAAAGTTTAGCAACTTCTCGGTAAACATTTGAGCTCCGTGGCTTCAGCTGTGTTTTTATTGTTCAATCCGGGGCGGGCGTTCTGATTTTGATCAGCCGCTCTCTGCCTGCCCCTCCTATGAGACGGTCAGACAGCGGGTCGGAGTGGACGCAGCTGGCCGCGGTCTGTCTCTCTGTTTCGGTTCAGCGAAAGTGACGTCCCGCTGAAGCCCCAGAGTTCAAATGTCCAATGTAAAACTAACTTGACCGCAGTTTAATGTGGCGCTAGGGCTCTGCAGACATTGCACATTGCTGTCTTGTGGTGTTTAGTGTAAAATACTTCAACACAGCAGACATGTTACGATAAAAAGTTGGCTAGCTGCTAGCTAAAGTGCTACTCACTCAGTCTGCACGTTGTAGCTGGCTGCAAACTATTGAATGGATTTCCTAAATGTGACCTGAGGCGGGTCTTATTACTCTGGGTTCATGAGACATGACTCTGGATAGACCCCACCCCTACTACCGTTGCATTGTGGGGAATGTAGTGTTGGTACGCGCAAAACACCAACGGGCGGCTGTGGCCAGTGGTCAGTTTCTAATTGTAATTAAATATCATCCTGGGGTCCATAAATAATTGATTTGCGGGCCGGATCTTGCCCACAGGACGGCACTTTGACATATGTGTTGTACAGTAGTATATGCATCACACACACACACATTGTATTTAATACACATAATATTTGAACATTGCAACATTGTCAGACTAGAACTATCGGTATCCGTTTGTTTTGATTTTGAATCCCCCTTTACTTTCATGTGAATAAAGCAATGGGATGCTGTCTTTACTGAATATTCCATAACACAAGTTCATCTTTTGGGTATTACTACATTTGTTCTATTGAATTATTTCTTTTTTCAGGAAGGCCTGCACACAAGTCAAACACAGACTGGTCTCCTACACTGAACTTGGCAGACACACTTACTCTGAAAAAGTCAGTAGCAGAGGAAAAGTAGGTAATGACACAAGCAACTGGCGCAAAAAAAAAATATTAATATAAATCTAAGATAAAATTACTGAAATCAATATAACATTGAACATTTATCTTTGCGAATGAGTAAAAATGTTAGGAGCAACTGTATTTATTTTTTCTACTTTGAGTAGCAAACTTGGAGTCTTATTTTAGACTTTGTGATGCAAACATGACAATGTTTACAATTTTTTTTTTTTAATTTAGGTACTGAAGAGTGAAGGACTGAGTTCCATCCAAAGAAAAGCTCCAGTGTGAGGACTCATAGACATTGGTCCAGTCTCAGATCCTAGACCTGGGTCCAGTCTTAGATCCTGAGGGGTTGGCTGCTCCAATCTGGTGGTCCCACATGACAAGGAATCTGTTCCAGTTTGTTTAATATCAGAAGCTGCACTGGTCTCCATCATTCCTTGTTGAAAAGTGTTTTTGATCTGGTATTTATTCTGTACCTAAATCATTTTCATTAAAATAAATAAAATCACCCACAGTTCTCATATTGTATTCAGTTTCAACTGTTTTGAATTTATAATTATAGCTTTTACTCTGAACATTATCAGTCTCCTCCTGGAGGAGGAACCATACAGCATCATGCATGTTTTTATGTTTGTACATGTCAATAAAACACTAAGCTGGTAAGTTGCCAATGAACAATCACTACATCTAAGTTGTATTTATGTGCAGTAGAATAATGTCTAGTAGAGGTGACATTACAATGAAACTATTTCTCAGTACTGGAGATCAAACAGCATATCTTAATTATTGAAATAAAGAAGGTGGAACTTGGTGCAACTGTTTTATTCAAAGTAAAGGTAAGCACACGTACATGTAGCAATGCATGTTTGGTCTCCATCATTCCTTGTTGAAGAGTGTTTTTGATCTGATATTTATTCTGTACCTAAATCATTTTCATTAAAATACATAAAATCACCCACAGTTCTCATATTGCATTCAGTTTCAACTGTTTTGAATTTATATTTATAGCTTTTACTCTGAACTTTATCAGTCTCCTCCTGGAGGAGGAACCATACAGCATCATGCATGTTTTTATGTTTGTACATGTCAATAAAACACTAAGCTGGTAAGTTGCCAAAGAACAATCACTACATCTGGGTTTTATTTATGTGTAGTAGAATAATGTCTAGTAGAGGTGACATTACAATGAAACTATTTCTCAGTATTGGAGATCAGACAGCATATCTTAATTATTGAAATAAAGAAGGTGAAACTTGGTGCAACTGTTTTATTCAAAGTAAAGGTAAGCACATGTACATGTAGCAATGCATGTTTCACAACAACACCAAATGTACTTGAAAAGCAGATTCATTTATAGAAGTGATATTTTCACTCATTTGTTGCTGTGGTGCACGACTACACACATTCTGGACACAGTGGAGTTTCATCCATCTCGTAGGACTCAGTACCTTACACAGAAATACAACACAAAAGAGAAAAACAATTAAAATGCTGTTCTTGTTTCAGGGTTTAAAACAAAATTTAACCGATGGATTAAAAGTAGTTACCAAATTGTAACTTTTCACCACTAACTTTATTTACAAAGACAGTCATAGTGGAAAATAAATAATATCAGTGACATTTACTGTAAAACGTTAAATATTATGACCGAAAAATAATTACAAATTATTTATTTTGTTACTACTAATTTAGTATGAAATGCAGTCATAGGCTAAATAATGTAGTAATGTGAGAAATATCAGTGATCTTTACTGTAGTACAAGCTACTTCAGCTTACCGGATTTAGCTTGTACTACATTGTTGATATTTACAACAACCTTTAATGTGGCAAAGATTAGCTTAACTGAAGTAGCTTGTGCTACAGTAAACATCAGCGATTGTTAGCGTAGCAAAGATTAGCTTAGCTGATGAAGCGTGTAGCAAGCTATGAGGGACATATATGTGTATATTATTGTAATTACTTACTCTGCCAGTCACTAGAACTTTGTTATTAATATGAAGAGTTTGGACGTTGTTCACAAATCCGTTATTGATTATAAGCATCTTGTAGGGATGGCACTATCTAGTGGGTATCCCTTGTCTGTGCACCCGTGTGTTTCAATTTAGATTGATTTCCTCCTTGTGTTCCTAGGTGTTTGTAATCACGTCCTTTCTTGTCTGTGTATATATATATAGTTTGTCTGTGAGTCTTGTCCTTTGTTGTGTCGTCGTTGGGTATATCGTGTCTGATCCTGCCAGTCTGTCCTGTTTCCTGTTCCCTGGTTTTGTGAGTTTGCTGCCCTGTCAGCCTTTTTGATTTATTATTATTATTATTAAAGAGTATTTATTTTTATAATCCTCAAGTCCTGACTGTTGCCTGTAAAACTGGGTTCTGTCCTGCCTTGTCCTGCCTGAAACCCTGACAGTACGACATGACCAAACTATGAACCTAGCAGGCGATCAGTTTTTATCCAGACTCTCTGACAAAGATTACTTTAAATTTTGTGACATTGTCCAGAGGTATGTGGACTTGGCCAACTCCCATAATCTGTGGGAGAGATGGGTGGCCACAAGAGCCATGTTAAATCAATATCCTCACCTTTCTAGACTTATTGACTCTCCAGGTACTGAGGATTTTCTAAACGAGGTGATGGAGGAGGAACGTCTGCTGGAGCCGCTCCTCCCACCGTATGCTATCTATCCTAATCCTCCACCAAAGATTTACCCCCCTGTTTTCAAACCTGTCTCGATCCTCACAGCTGTAGCCCATGTGGTCGACCCCTGACCTACCACAGTCCCCGTAGTTTTTCCACCTCCTACAGCCTCTGCGTGTTTTATATAGTACGAGGATCCTGTCAGTCCAGTCACCATTAATTCAGTCTGCCCAGAATCCATCAGTCCAGTCCACCTAGCATCCACCAGTTCAGCCTGTCCAACCGTATCCAACCTGGAACCAGGAGGTCACCCAGAACTTGCAGTGATACCTAAAGCTGTAGCCGGTCCACAGCCTGCTGAGGGTTCTAAACCACCTGATCTGGCTACTCTGGTCTAGTCACCTGATCTAGCTCCTCTGGTCTCGCTGCCTGATCTGGCTACGCTGGTCTTGCCACCTCATCTGGCTCCTCTGGTCTTGCTACCTGATCTGGCTCCTCTGGTCTCGCCACCTGATCCAGCTCCTCTTGTTTTGACACCTGATCCGGCTCCTCTAGTCTTGCTGCTTGCAGATGCCGACATGCCGGACTTGCCACCTGCAGACCACGACACACCAGACTTGCCATAATGTCGCCGAAGAACCCGACTCGTCGCCTGCAGACTGCACGCTGGACGATTCGGCGCCTGCAGACTGCATGTTGGACTCTTCACCTGACGTATATTCGCCTGACGACTCGTCGCCTGCATACTACACGTTGGACAACTCGGTGCCTACAGACTACGTGCTGGATTCTTCTCCTGATGCCTCTTTGCCTGACGCCTCGTCGCCTGCAGACTGCACGCCGGACTCGCCACCTGTAGAACCACTCACCTGACGCCTCTTCGCCTACAGACCGCTTGCCACCGGACAACTCCTCGTCTGTAGACTGCTTGCCGCTGGATGACTCCTCGCCTGCAGACCACTCGTCGCCGGACAACTCCTCGTCTGCAGACCGCTCGCTGCCCAATCAGCCCCTACCTGATGGATAGTCTCCCGGCCACCCGCCCGACCAGCCTCTGCCTGATGGATGGCCGCCTGGCCGCCAACCTGACCAGCCTCTACCTGATGGACGGCCTCTCGGACGGCCGCCGGTCCCACCAGCCCCTGGCTGATAGATGGCCTTCCGGCCACGTCCACCTGACAAGCCTCTGCCTTAAGATGGTCTCTTGGCCATCTGAACATTTATTTTTCCCCGTGTGTATAGTTATTCCTAGGCCTTGTCCTGTCGGTTTTGTTTTTGTTCTTGTGTATCTTTGTTTGGGCCTAACATCCTTGTAGTTCCTCCCTCCATCTGCCCTGGTATTTTGGAAGGAGTTCTTGGGGACACCAGGGGGCGTCTTTGAGGGGAGGTACTGTAGGGATGGCACCATCTAGTGGGCATACCTTGTCTGTGCACCCTTATGTTTCAATTTAGGTTGATTTCCTTCTTGTGTTCCCAGGTGTTTGTAATCATGTCATCTCTTGTCTGTGTATATAGAGTGTGTCTGTGAGTCTTGTCCTTTGTCGTGTCGTTGTTGGGTATATCCTGTCTAATCCTGCCAGTCTGTCCTGTTTCTTGTTCCCTGGTTTTGTGAGTTTGCTGCCCTGTCAGCCTTTTTTATTTATTATTATTATTATTAAAGAGTATTTATTTTTATTATCCTCGAGTCCTGACTGTTGTCTGCAAACCAGGGTTATGTCCTACCTTGTCCTACCTGAAACCTTGACACATCCATGGATTTAAAGATGTGAAGCTCCTCCATTGTAGGTACTCCACGTGTTCACTAAATAATTAACGATATCAGAGTAACTTATCTGTGACAACTAGTCTGCTCCGTCTGACAAAATTTATTTTTCCACCTGATAGGGGTCAACTCAGACCAAACTATTTTATGCCTATATCTTGCTCTTGGTCAAGAGTATCAATATACTGAGCTCTGGTCTGTCTGTAAGCCACCTTCCTCATATGACCCTCCACAAATGTTGGAAAACCCGGAATTACGCAATACCTGCCACGTGTGGGAACTAAGTATACCTTGAAGGAGAAATATCATGTTGGGGAGAAAGAAACCAAGTAAGACAAGTTTTCTGGAAAGTAAAATTGGTAAAATAAGTGTACAGTATAAGGAAGGAATAGTGGAAAGAAAAACAATGAGAGAAGGTGATGTATGTAATTCCAGGTGGATTGTGAAGGAAAGGAGAATAAAATTTATGAAGTATATAAACTGTAATGACACCAAGGTAGGAAGGAACTTGTAAATTATTTTATTTAAATAATTAGGTTCATAAGTTTAGGTAAGGCATAT
>JBBPBX010026376.1:0-30344 GCA_038048925.1 Garcialebias charrua | reverse complement strand
CAGTGGGTCTTCCATACTTTTAACCGGGGGTCAGTGGGTCTTCCATATGTTTTTTGGGGGTCAGTGGGTCCTCCATATTTTATCCGGGGGTCAGTGGGTCCTCCATATTTTATCCGGGGGTCAGTGGGTCCTCCATATGTTTTTTGGGGGTCAGTGGGTCCTCCATATTTTATCCGGGGGTCAGTGGGTCCTCCATACATTGTCATTTTGTAGCGTTTTTGCCTATTTGTTTGTCTTTTTGTATTTTGTAACTTTGTGGTACTCCTTGATGTTTTGTTGTCTCCTTGTTGTTTCTGTGACAGTGTTCTTATAGGAGCCAAGATGGTGTAGTGGCAGGGCTTTTGACTTGGGACCCGAAGGACGCGGGTTCGCGCCCCGGCCACTACCCAGCTTGGGGTGTCTATGAGTGCACACCTAATTCTCCAGCTCCCCGAGCGCTTCTGGCTGCTCACTGCACCACCTGGTGGTGGTTGGGTTAAATGCAGAGACGAATTTCGTCTGTGTATGGGAAACATACACAGATGACAAAGACATTATTATTATATTATTCTTCAGTTTTTGTTTTGTTTTATCGAATTGGTTGTAAATTAATTGTTGAGTTGATGTAATAAAAAAGCTATTTTTTATGTTCAACTTTGTTTGTTTAGTGTTTTCTGAGAAACAACATCAGTTTTTTTTTAAAAGGCATACATAAAAAGTGATATTTTCTGTCAATATGTAATAAAGGCCATTGGACAAAGATGACACGTAAAACGTTGAAGCAGAAATTGGATCAGAATCAGTGCAATATATTCATAAACAGTTTTTGAACTTGATGAACAGAAGAAGGTTCCTTGAAACAGGTAAGAAAAACCTTTTATTTTATTATAAAATTAGTTTAAAATAAAACGTGTAGCTGTCTGCCTCTGTGACTTTATGCTGTTTTTGTTTTAACTTTCAGCTTTAATGGAGTTTGTTTTTCACTGAACATCTGATGGTTTCAACAGAGCAGGTAATGTTCTTTCAGCTTTTAGTCTTTGTATGATGCATTTGTTTTAGCAGTGAGTGATTTTATATTCATAATCCAGTATTAATATTACTCTTCTTAATAAAGTTAATACTTATTAGTGCATATGTGTCAGTACATTCTGATAAAATTTGAATATTAACTCACTGAACATGAAACATCTTCTGTAGAAGTGCTGACATAGTTTTTCTGTAAGCGTGAGCGTTAAAAAAAAAGTTAAAAAAAAAAATAAAATAATATATATATAGTTATATATAAATATATACAGTAGTTATAAAGTTATAAAGTACAGTACCCACCAGTGATGGGGTGAACTCATTCTCCTCAGACTGAACCCACTAGTTCAGATTTCTTATATTAGTTACAAAGGAGAAATGGTGGAGCAGAGGTTTGAGAAGGCTAGACAGTTATCAGATGGTCGCCGGTTCGAATCCCCGGACCAACAACCGAAATTTGGTTGGAAAGGTGAAGCACCCTGCCTCCACTCTCATGTGCCTAACTTGAGCAAGGCCATTTTCAAAAGGTCTTTTTGATTGCTTTTGCAATCAAAATACATAATTATTTCTTTGTAAATACTCTTTAAAATCCTCTCCCATAATCAAATCATAAGTACCGGTAGTTAATCCAGCAGCATGCAGAGAGCACATGTAAACACACAGTCATTGTCCCTAAAACTCAGTAGATCCACTGTTACGTCACATCTGTGCTCCAGGACAGGTGTAGACTTGCCAGCTCATCCAGAAACCGTTTTAACTGGAGGAAATATTTCTGTGTGAAAGAACGGACATGTTTTATTTTGTGATTCCACGCAGAGCAGCACGGGGGAATTGGAAGTACCATCCGTCCATCCGTCTGTGCATGTCGGCATGTTGTGAGCACGATAACTTGAAAAATAAGTGAGGTTTCAACTTCCGTTTTGGTGTGTGGCTTCATCAAGTAGGTAAAGAAGGTCCTTTCAGTTGTCAAAACCCAGTACAGGTAGTCCCCGACTTACGAGCGCATCGACATACGAGGTTCCGCACTTACGAGCTGACTAACGAACAGTAAAGTTGTACAGAACATACAGAAAATACAGCACTGGTATGTGTTTTTAGATGAAAGTGTGTTAGCTAACCGTTTGTAAACAACGTTCTGAGCATGTTTATGAACCATTATGTACGTTTGTGTTGAAAAACGAGTGTTCGTAGTAGCGCTAGCATACTTTTTCCGACTTACGACCGAAAATCCGGACTTACGAGCGACACGTGTTTCGGGTTCCGACATACGAGATTTCGTGTTACGAGCACCTCGTAGTAACGGAACTCGCTCGTAAGTCGGGGACTACCTGTTTGACCACCACCATATGTAAACTGGCCACACTAATAATTTGAGGAAACTATGCTTCTAAGCACTAAAATAATTTAGAAAGCATCGTTTTCTCTAATGATGTGAGTGGCCTAAGATGGTCCCGGTTTCTGGAGCGGCCAAGGCCACCATTGCCCCTGTCCCCCATCCCCGCCCCCCAGCTGGTGGTGGATAAAATGTCTCCCTCCACTCACCTGGATCAGTCAGTCAGTCAGTCATGACTGTCAGTCGAAAAAACTAAAACCTCCCTCTGCTCTTCACCACAGTGTAACTCCTCCACTGGAATGTCTTGAACCAAAAACATTTAGGTTTACTTCATTCTCTGTTCAAGTCCATCCATCCATCCATCCATCCATTGTCTTTATCCGCTTCTTCCTCGTCGGGTTGCGGGGGTCACTGGTGCCCATGTCCAGCAGTCAATGTGCGAGAAGTGGGGGAAACCCAGGACATGTCTCCTGTCCTTCACAGGGACACATAGAGACAAACGAGACAAACAACCATTCATTCACTCTCTCACTCACACCTAGAGACAATGTAGAGTTACTCAGTCGAACATGCATGTTTTTGGTCTGTGGGAGGAAACCGGCGTACCCGGAGAAAAACCACGAGAACATATTGTTCAAACCCCACCCGAAAGGCCCCCAGCTGGAATTCAATCCAGCAACCTTCCCATTGAGAGGCAACAGTTCTACCAACTGTGCCACCGTGTAAAACACTCGTCTCCAACACCACATGCATCATTTAATTCCCTCAGACATGAGGACATCGGAGTGCACCTTGTTTTATGCTTTACTTGTTTTAACTCTAACACAAGTAAAAAAAGTTCTTGTACTTTTACTGGATGTAGTTATTTGAGACTCCTCCCACCTCTGGGGCGGGTCCCTCTACTGCTGATCAGTTCATCAATGCATTTGATCAGCAGCTCCTCTGATCCTGAACCAGTTCTTCACTCCCAACTTTAACTTTTAGTTTTTGTTTAGAATCATTTTCCCAAACCCAAAGAAGTGAAGGAGGGGGTCTTCAGTCGGCTTGGGGTGATGGATCGTCCTCTGTAGACTAAATGATGAAGATACATCGATAACTCATGTGTCGACTTTTACGGGAAAAGCCACACATTTATTTTTATCTGTATTATTATTTTTTGGGTGCAGTCAACAAACACAGTTTTCTCTGACAAATCATAAAAAATCTTTCTAATTTATTTTTATTTTGTCAGATTTTGTTCCCATGCTCTCATAACCTCACAGTAACTTGACTACACTCGTGTTCCTGAGGGGGGAATGAAATAAAATACACTGTAAATATAACTTTTAATCCAAATCTGTCGTACCATAAATTAAAGCATTCTTCATTTTCAGCTGCCTGATCTGAAGGGTCTTCACAAAACTCCAGACTGGAGTTAATAAAAGTGATTTTGGGTGTACGACTGGGGGGAAATAACATTTTTCAAAAATTGCCAAAAAATGAACTTTTTCCTCTATTATGAAGGAAAAAAAGCTGAAATTTTCGTTTATTTTTTTTTTTAGAACTAAAGATCCTTAAAGAGTAAAATGTGAAAACAAGTTATTTAAATGTCATATTTCCATTTCAGTCTGAGATAACTCTAAAAGACTGACTAGTTTTTTTGTGGGGAATAAATGAGAAGCATTTTATAGCTGTTAAAAAAGGTGGTTGATTTTTTCCTGAGGAACACCTCATACTAAAGTTAAAGAGAGTTCTGCGAGTTAAATCAAGATGTGCTGCCTGCAGTCATGATGTTTAATGAATAATTAGAGTTTTTTGTTTTCAGGACTCATCACTGTACCGTTGTCTCCAGCAGCTGTGTCCTCCACTCGTTACCTTGGTGACGGGACGGGCGCACAGTGACCTGTGACGCCTTGTGGTCCAGGATCTGAAGACGTTGTCGCTCTCTGATTGTCAGCCAGTCATGAAGCAGAACACGCCTCCCATCATCCCTTCTGCCTGTCAATCACTGGCTGAAGGAGGCAGATCTGCATCTGGCTGGCTGAAAGGAAAGAGGGGCGGAGATTATAGCTAATTGATTAGGATCAGAGGAAGAGGAGGAGCTTAGCCCAGTCTATAAATCCATGATGAGCCGGCTCCGCTGCAAGAAAACAAGTGTTGAGAGAGGAAGAGGAGGAAGACGTGGAGGACACTAGGTTACACAAGGAGGAAGAGGACGTTACCACGGTTACAGACAGGAAGGAGGAAGAGGACGTTACCACGGTTACAGACAGGAAGGAGGAAGAGGACGTTACCGTGGCAACTCAAGGGATGGAGTTTCATTGGCGGCGACAGAGGACACTAAGGTAAGTTTACAGATGAGTGTGTGTGTGTGTCTGCATATGTATGAGTTTGAGTGTGTGTGTAGCAGGTGGAGCGTTGCATGCTGGGAGGGGGAGGGAGGGAGTCCCAGGCAATCCTATTAGCAGTGCAAGAAAAGTAGGGGTCACTAAGTCCTTATCAGTCTGAGCGTGTATTGTTCACACACATGCACACACACACACACACACACACACACACACAGCAACAGAAGAGAAGTCCTCAAACACCAGCGTTCCCAGTGACTGGACATCAGGGAATGACTTTCACATTTTCCAGACGATGAAAACTCAAAGAGAGTTTGAACTTTGATCTTCTTATGAAAAGATGGTCTTTGAACGTGTTCATGGTTTAATGCTGTCACTGAGTCCATGCAGTGTGCACGTGCCCTCATGATGGCTCTGCTGTCTGTAGTTATAGAATATAATTAATCATTAGGAAGGACCAGGTCGTACTGAAGGATCTCCTGGACTTTCAGGGTTTCCTCTGGGGAAACTCAGGGAATATACCGTAGTTTCATGAAATGCTGGGAAGCCTGAACAAAACACCAAAGACTCAAAACAGAATGAGAAGATTCTGGTTCTGATCCAGTCCTCGGATCCCGTGATCCAGACTCTCCTGTAAACAACAGTTTTCTAACATCAGGTTAGATGTTCTTTATGTTTTTAGTTTGGTTGAATCACATTTTATAGTTTTTTATATGGTTTAGTTTCTGTCTGTAAACATTCTCTTCTCTGGACCATAACTTCTGATCCGCTCAAGATAATTGAACAAAACTTCATACACTTGTGCATCATCACTAAACAGAGATGTACTTTTCATCACCTTAGCTTCAAGGTCAACATCACAAATCAAGGTCAAATGTTATGCTAGGCATTATATTTTCTGGTGCTTGTGATTTGCTGTAAAACAGTTTGTTGTCGGCGTATAATGTGACGTTTGCACCATTCTCGTTTTACAGTTTGTTTTTGTCAACACTTCAGGCCTCGACATGAACTGAGATCAAATCTGAGTTTTTCATGTAAAGTCCACAGCTCTGCTGTGAGACAGCATGCATGGGTCTGCAGGGGTTCTGGACTTCAGGTCCGTTTATTGTTTCACTCATTCAGAGGTCAGCGGCTGAAGAAACTTCTCATTCATCTCCTGAACAAACTGGAGAAAATCAAAGGAACAATTACATTTTAATTCCTTTAAAATAATTATTTTAGCACCTTGAATGACAACACTCTTGTTTTTTATTTTACTAGGAACTGATTTTATTTTATTATCGTCTTGTCTGCGCAAAGTAACTGAAGCGAAGAAAAGTTTTAAATACTTGAATACTGTACTTGAATGTTAATCTTTTAAGAAAAGTTACAAAAAATTTAACTTCCTGCAGATCCCTGATACCACTTCTATTTATTTATTTAAACTCTAATACATTTTGGTTCATCATCGTGTTGAGATTTTCAGTGGAGTTCACTTATAGTTTCTGATAAAATCATTCATCTCTCAAGGAAACTAAAGATACAGTTCTTGAAGGCAACAGGTGAGATCAGATGTGTTTCACTCGTCTGTTTGGACATGCCCTCAGTGTCAAATGGTTTGATAAGCTGACAGACAGGGACCAGTATCAGCAGAGATTAAAATCAGACGACTTCATTTTGCTGCTCGCTGACACAGAGCCAATAAGGAACGTATCGGTTTTATTCTGGGAACCAGCGCACGGTCACAGAGGACGAGGATTTTATTATTCATTTATATATTCATTCTTTTAAAAGAAACAAAACAATTGAAAAGAAAAAAACATTGAATGAAAAGGTGCAGAAAGAAGAAAAATATATATCTGCCCCTTACTTAAAAAATAAAAAAAATAAAAAATTCAAATGAACAACAACGAACTTAGGCTTGAACATCTCCAAAGTGAAAACAAAAATATTAGGCAATACGCCTGTGGTGATAAACAAAAAAATAAATTAATCGCATGATAAATGAAACTTATCAACCTCATTTTCATTCATCGGCTTTATCGTTTCTTTGTGTTTCTCTCTACTGAAGACACTGGATGACAAAAGGCTCAACTCCGTTGCTCTTCTCTGACCCCTTCCTTTCTCTTTTCCCTTTAAAATCCATTGTAACGATCCAAAATCACGTTTTTGGATCGTTAAAAGCAGCTAAGCTGAGAAGCTAAGCTACAAATTAAGCTAACAAGCCGACCTTGGAATAAACCTCCGTTTTGTCGAAGCTCCAAAATTCACAGTTGAAACCTATGCTTTTGTGTAAAAAGTTGTTTTTCTCTTCAAAAAGAAGCTGAGAACTTGTTTACCGATTTTTTAATTAAAAGCTTTGTGTGACAAATGCTATGCTAAAGAGCTCAAACCACACCGAGCATCCGCCATTTTGAGAACCGAAAAGCGACAGCCCATGTCACATCAAGGGGCCTCCCTCCCATTTTCTTAAAGAGACACGCTGCTGCTCCCTCACTATCCAGCCTTTGGTTCAAACAAATATGTTTCATACTGCCATCTGGTGGTCAAAATGGTATTACATGCAAAACAAATTAACAAACATTTCTTCTTAAATTTGACATTAATGACTAATTATTGTAATTTCAAACAATGTTATCATTTATCGCAATGAATTCTGAGACAATTAATCGCCCAGCAAAATTTGTTATTGCGACATGCCTATTAACATCCTTCACATGGTATCATACTTTCCTAACAATTTTAACTTGATCATCTTTTTAATCATATCAATTATTTTAGAAATTGTTATGGTGATGTACAGGCAATTCCACAATCCTGTTCACTGAATTACAACGCAGCTCCTTCAGACTAGTTCTTAATGTAGGTTTTACAAACATTTCCATTCCCTTAAGGTTATAATGACTCTTAAATTTTTTTTTTTATATATTTGGGGGTAATATTTTTATGAGCTTTATACATACTTGTAAAATACTGTATTCAACCAAATCATAAAATTTTAATAATTTCAACTGATGAAATATACTGTATTTGTTTGGTGATCATAGCACTTCCTACTAATAATTCTTATAGCTCTTTTTATAAAATAAAAATGGGATTTGTAATTGTTTTGCATGCTTTTCCCCAAACTTCAGTACAATAGATTAAAAATGGAACAATCATAAAGTGAGGCCGAGGATGGCCAACAACATCCTACAGCAACAGGCTGATGGCCAATACATGGCTCTGCCCCTGAAATTGGCCATGGTGGATCGGAGCGTATGGCGAGACATCTGTGGGGGTCGAATAAATTAAAATAACTACCGTAATTACATTTAATCATTTGCACATAGGTGGAAGGAGTGTGGGGGAGTGGTGGCGCAAAGGCTAGAGAAGGTGGGCCTTGATTGGAAGGTTGCTGGTTCAACTCACTAGACCAGGGGTCTGCAACCTTTACGACCAAAGGAGCCATTTCTGCCATTTTGTTCACTAAATTAAACATGTCCGGAGCCACAGTACCTGATACAACTGGGATTCTCAACTGGTGGCCCATGGACCACTTTAAGTTTGTTGGAGGGCGCTTTTCTGGGTGATTTTATAAAACTAAAAATATCTAATGACTTTTAATGTTTATTGATATTTTTACATTCTAAGACAAAATAAAAGTTGAAATTCATGTAAAGAAGGAAAAAATATATAGTTTTTGCCCAGTTTCTAAAAATTAAAACAATAAACTATGCATTCTTATGTGATTTTTTTCTTTATTGTAGAAAAATTATGCAGCCTACTTTGAAGAACTGAAGCAAAAGGTGAAAGTATGTTTTACCCCATATAATGTTTCTAGTAATCATATATTAGCTAAATAAATTACAGGAAAACTGCTAAACCTAGCCCTTTTAGTTGTTATAACAACTAATAAAATTCAGTTTTATGTCAGTTTTGGTCAGAGCTTGAAAGAGCCACTGCAGAGGGACCAAAGAGCCGCATGTGGCTCCAGAGCCACAGGTTGCAGACCCCTGCACTAGACCAACATCAAAATGTGGGTGGGAAAGGTGAAACATCCACACCTGCCTCCACCCTCATTTGCCCCGCACCAGGCCCTTGAGCAAGGCCCTTAACCCCCACCATCTGCTCCCCCAGGTGCTGTAGATGGCAGCTCTCTGCTCCACACAGAGGGCTGTGGTAGCTCGGTGGTTGTGTCAGGAAGAGCATCCTGTGTAAAAAAACGACAATCACCAAGTCTTCGTGTGACATAAACAGACTGTAATTACAGTTATCAAATAATTATTTCTATTTATTATTACATTTATTATAATCATATAATTAACGCATTAGCCTACCAGCTAACCAACATTAGCAGGATCAGGCACTAATGTCAAATTTTCACAAAGCCTCTTATTAAACTATGAAAGCCTTGTTTTAAGTATCAAAACAAACAAATCGATTTTAAACGCACCACCATTCGGAGTCTGTCTGAGCTAACACAGCTAAAAGCTAACACAGCTAACAACCAGAGTCTCCTGGTACTTACTTTTTTAAATCAGTAACAGATGGGATTTTATATGTAATCAAGTACAATATTTGAAATACAACTTACCGAAATAAATATACAGAATTAAGTACACAAAATAGTAATCAGTTACTGTAATGTGGAGTAAATGTAATTCATTAGTTTCCACCTCTGCTAATTTGTAACTCTTTGGTCTTTCCTCTGTCCTTGAATTTTGAGTCTGATCTTAGATAGATTTTTAACTTGGCCTAGAGTCAGAGAGATACTGTATTTTTGTTGTTGTAATTTTATTGGTTCTGAGAAATGAGTTTAAGAATGTGAGAATTACTTTAACAGGCTGCTGGATGTAGTTTAACACCATCATCCAAGATTTGAACCAAAATATATATTTTTTTTCTTTATGGCTTGTGTGACCCTGACACAAAAAACTTTTTTAAACAGATGGGACTGAAGTTTGTGGTCAGAATGGATTATGTCAGCTGATCACAGCAGTGTTTCAAAAGGTTGTGGTTTTGTCGGACGGGGATGCTACTGAATGTTTCCCTTTGGTGTAGAAATTAGACTTTGATTCTGACTGACAGAAGAAATGTAAAGTTAACTGATGTCTTTGGAAGATTTTGTTGATTTTTTTGTACACTATATGTAAAGGAGGCTCTGTTCAGATTTAAAATCAGTTCATCTCGTGGATAAAAGTAGAAGGAAGAGAAAACTGTTTCTCAGTGTTCCTGTTTTAGTTCCCTCAGAAATTGGGTTAACGTTGATGGATTGAGCAGATGGTCACCCAGCTCAGGTCTCTGTTGTTCAGTCAGTTTTTCCTCTGGAGTTTTCTGCTTTTAGAGGATGGAGACAGCAGACAGGAAGTTGGGGGTTGGGTATCTGGACTGGACCCGAAAAAAACCACTGAAGCTCCTGCTGTTTAACACGTGTCTGTTAAAAGTTTTCATATGAAGGGCAGAGGGCTTTACTTCAGCTGAGTTTAATCTTAAAATGTCTTGTGTTCCTAAAAGGATAATTTCTAAACACTTTTCATTTGAAAGGATTTTGTCTTAATTAAATATACTGGAACTCCTCTATCTGAAGCAAAGACAAACTAAGACTAAGAGGGGACATTCCACCTTTTCTCAGTTAAGAACCATGGCCTCAGACGAGGAGCTGACTCTCTTCCCAGCTGCTTCACTCTCAACTGCAAACCACCCTAGTGCATGCCATGGTGAATGTCATTACCTGAAGACATCAACCGAACCATTTCATCTGCGTAAAGCAGAGATGAGACCTTGAAGTTCCCAAACCACACAACCCTTTCTCTCACGACTGTGCCTTGACGTCCTGTCCATGAGGACAACAAACTGGATCGGAGACAACGGACAGCCCCAGCACAGGCCCACTTGCACCAAGAACAAGCTTGACCTTGTAGAATGTGGACACAGCTCTTGCTTTTATTTACAGGGACTATATATTTCTTAAAAGCAACCCTGGCACCCCATTCTCCTACAACATCCTTTACAGAATGCTTCATGGAACATGGTCCTGTCTTCTTCAGATGTACAAAACACATACAGACAAGAACGTCATACTCGCATCACTCCATTAGTAACCCTGTAAGCATAAAGATCTGTTTCACTTTTCCATGACCTGGATGAAAGCCACTCTACTCCTCATGAATCAGAGGTTCGATAATCGGTTGGAGCCTCCTTTCCATCACCTTGGAGTAAACTTTCCTTGGAACACCGAGAAGTATGATCACACAATAGTTGGAACACATTGTCTGGTCCCCCTTTTAAAAAATGGGAACCCCCACCTTGGTCTGCTACTCTGGTATTGTCCCAGTCCTCTCTTGGTGCTATATAAATAAACTGAATTGAATTGGGAAAAAAAGCTAAAAAGCCATGTCAACCATGACAACCCCACAACATCTAGAGCCTTCAGCATCTTAGGGAAACTCTCATTCAACACTGACACCTTGCCACTAGGGAGCTTCTAGACTACCTTGGTGTACTTTGTCATGGTATTGAACTCGTCTCCCTTCTAGTTTTCAAAGTCTGGTTCCTCAAAAGTGAACATAGTGACCCGATTAATTAAATATTCAAAGTACGGTACTCCTTCCACTGCTCAATAATATCCCTAGTATTGGTCAAGAGTTCCCCCACCAAACCAGTCATGGTCTGGGAGATAGACAGCTTTCCTTTTTGGAGTCTCTGAACAATTTGCCTGAACCTTCTTGAAGATAGTCATACGTTTTTTTTTTTTCTCCATGGCCTATCCAATTTCCTTTCATGCCCAAGTTTTTACATCCATAACCACAAAAACCTCAGTCCTTCTGGCCACCTTGTACCTGTCAGCTGCTTCAGGATTCCTCCAGGACAGCCATGCACTAGTACCGTAGTCTCCTTCAACTTGACTGCCTCAGTCACTGCTGGTGTCCACAGCACGTCCTTCAGTTGCTGCTGTAACAGGTGCCAATGACTTTCAGTCCACAGTTCCTGGAAGCCACATATTCAATAGAAGCCCTGAACATTTTGGGCAACATGGTGGCACAACTGGTAGAGCTGCTGCCTCTCAGCGAGAAGGTTGCCGGTTCAAATCCCGGTCCGGGGCCTTTCTGGGTGGAGTTTGCATGTTCTCCCCGTGCATGCGTGGGTTTCCTCCGGGTACTCCGGTTTCCTCCCACAGACCAAAAAACATGCTTGTTAGGCTGATTGGTGACTCTAAATTGACCCTAGGTGTGAGTGTGAGAGTGGATGGTTGTTTGGTGTGAGTGAGACAGGTCCCTCTTGTAAATGAGTCCCCGTGACTCAACGAGGCTAGCCTGTATAAATAAAGGTTGAATGAATGAAAACATGGCCCATTGGGATGATCTCTGATGGGGCATTTGAAAAACATTCCTGGATGTGTGAGTTTAAGATCTCGGACAAGGATGTCACCAATTGTTCCTTTTTCACCCTCCCTATGTGTTTGGGTTTACTACCAGTAATTTTATTTGGCAGCCTCCCTGCCCTCCTGCTTTATGAAATTTCAGATCAACCCCAAATAATTAATGTTTTAACATCTTTGTCAGTCCGTGAAAGGTGGGCACACTTACTGGTTTGGAAGAAAACAAACAGACTCAATTAAAAAATAATGAATATTTATTAAAGAAGTCTTGTGACAGAAAAAGTAAAAACATACATGTTCAGATACACATACTGTTATTTGCTAGGGTTAAGCATCAATTTTAAACCCCGCCACGAACAACAGCAAAGCCTTCAAGCTTTCACACACACTCAGAAAAAGGCATTGAAATAAAAAGATCAGAATCCCTCACCGTTGAATGCAAACGAGGAGGCCGCTTCGTTCAGTGGGAGATGTTCTTCAATGCAAAACCGGGCGTTGATCAGACCCTCGGCAGACCTCAATGTTTATCTGAACAGAACTCATTTTATACCTTTGTGGAGTATGACTTCATTCACTCCCATCAAATATGTTTTCAATCAAACCTTGCTCCTCAAGACAGTACCAGGCACTGTTTCTGTTTCATCTGTCAGCCACAATGTCAGCCTGCCCTTAATTGCTGAGCTGTGCTCGTCAACATCTCACAAACTTGGCTGTGAGATGCATGGAAACATATTATTTGCCTAACTCCCTTTCAGAAGAACTGCAAAGTTTGAAGTGAGATGGGTGATATGCATTCATTCCATCAAAGACCAGTTTTTCGAGAAGGATGGGACCCCTTATCATTCAAAGAAACCCTGGACCTTTGAAGCAAAGCCACAAAACCCCCCACTTCAAGACTTTAATGAAACATCTTGAACTAAAATGTTTTTTCTCACAAGTGTTGCATTAAGCATTAATTATTAACTTAAAAATTGATCAACATTTAGTCAGAAAATCATTAATAAAAACTCCTAATTCACCTCCGGACCAAACTCACTACCAGGTGGTGATCAGTTGACAGCTCTACACCTTTCTTCCCCTTAATATCCAAGTCATAGAGCTGCAGTTCTGATGACACGATTACAAAATCGATCATCGGCCATTTGCCCAAGATGGACTGGTACACTTGTGTTTTCTGCCTGATCGGGCAGGAGCATGTTAGGTTGACTTTATTCCAGATTTTAAACTGATGTTTCTAAATGTAACAGACATGTCTGCAGACTGTTCAGAGGAAAGATTTTCACAGTAGCTGAACTAACTTGTGTTTTTACTTCACATTTAATTTATTTAGCTTTTTGGCAGCATTTTATTTGTATAATAAAGTCTTGTCTTTTGCCTGGTTTGATGCAACCTGATGTGAGTCCAGAGGTTTTGTTTGTATGTATTTTAGATTCATCCATCCATTAGCTTTACCCACTTCTTGCTTTATTGGTCACATGAGTCATTGGTGCCCCTGTCCAGCAGTCACTGTGTGAGAGGTGAGGGACACCCTGGACATGTCTCCAGTCCCTCACAGGGACATATGGAGACAAACAGCTATTCACACCCTCACTCATACAACAGGTAATTAGTTACCAGTTAGCCTAACATGCATGTTTTTGGTCTGGAGTACCCAGAGAAAACCCATTTGTTCATGGAGAGAACATGTAAACTAAACACAGAAAGGTTCCCGGCTGGGATTTGATCTGACAGCCTTCTTATTCAGAGGTGACAGCTTTACAAACTTTAGCACCGTGCCTTGTTTATTTTAGTTTTATTGTTAAAAATAACAATTCAATAATAATAAGAAGTACATTTAAGCATCTTGGTAAATCTCAGTATTCCATTGTTTTCTCTGTGGCCAAAATAAATCTGAGCCATACTGACGGTTCTGGAGGACATCAATTATGCATCGAGACGTTCCCGATTTCAGTGGTGCTCAGGTCAACCTTTATCAGTCTTCTTCATCCCTATGCAGACTCATGATGTCACTTCTTGTTTTCTGTCCAAAGGCTTGTCACAAAAACATGGAGGACTAATTTAATCAGCAATGAGTCGATGTTCCTCTGCGGTAGAGGAAAGGTTGCTTTGACGCTTTGAGTACCGTATTCTCCGGCGTATAAGTCGCACCTTTTTGCCTACATTTCTAAGCCCTGCGACTTATAGGCCGGTGCGACTTATACAACGATTTTTACTGACATCAGTCCCTGAAGCTCTGAGTACGTCTGTAAATAAGACTTTTATCATTTAAAACAATCTCATTACTTCTGCCAGTTTCTAGTAACATTTTTTATTTCTTCAACAATAGGAAACTAAGTTAAATCCAAAAGATTACTATATTGTTTAATTAAAATGTGTACAATGGTTCATGAAGAATCCACGCGGTAAAAAAAACAACAAAAAACTGAAGTGTATTTTTATTATTCATTTGTACTCTGGGTTTCTGGTCCTGTGTGAGAGTTTCAGATCTATCGAGTACATGTAGTTGATGTTATTTTGCTAACAGACAAACGCACAGGCAAAAACATTATCACTTATCTTAAGCCTTTCAGCAATGGGTGATTTTAAACATGAAGACCCAACTGGAAACGAGTCTAGTTAAAAACTTCACGGCACAGATAATAATAGAAAAATAATTTAAATCCATAGGAGTCGGTTAAAAAATCATTTACAAATGGTGGAATCCATTTTTAAAAATGGACGTAAACATTCTCTTGTCCGGGCCATAACTTCTGTTTCTTCTCAACATAATTTAATGACCATTGATACACGCGATCATCTCTAGACAGCATGTTGCATCATCTTTTCATCATTCTACTGTTGGAGAAACATATTCTCGCTTTATATAAATAAATAAAAAGGTTTGTAGGCTCAATCATCCAGGTAGATAACAAGAAAAAAGTTAAAACATGTCATCTGGACCAGATTCTTTAAGGGAGAAACGTTTTGTCTTCCATCCGGAAGACTTCATCAGTCTACGGCCTGCCAACGTGATCTGCATAAGTTGCCTTCATGGCCGTGTTTCAAGACAACTTCCTGTTGAAATCTCAGAAGTAGCCTTTTAATACATGCAAAAGAACCCATCTGTCCAAAACAATCAATCATCATGTATAACAATTAAATGTTTTTGGGCCAGATGGCTGACTTGCTACTCACAGAAATGGGACAGATCTGGTTGGCAGGCCGCAGATTGATGAAGTCTTCTGGATGGAAGACAAAATGTTTCTCCCTTAAAGAAACTGGTCTAGATGAAATTATTTAACCTTTTTTGTTATTCTCGCTTTATCGTACTTACTCAGAAGGATCACACCCGACAGCACAGAGAAGATATTTAACCAGTATTTTACTTGCAAGGTCAGATTTTCAGGACAGATTACAGAGATACACAGGAAGTGCACACATGAATCTGCCACGAGCCGTGTGTGCAGCTTCTTTTTATACTCTTATCAGAGTCAGAGTTTCTTTATTGTCATTCGCACCACATGTGGTACATGTGGTGGAACGAGATTGCGTACTCAGTGTCCCAGTTACATCCCACAATAAAATGTAAAAGAAAAACAGTAATAAGATCGCAGATATGAACTAAGAAAAACATAAACTAAAAATACGCTAAGTACTAATAGCGTAAAAACAATAAAACAATACATCGAACAGCAGCACGAACATGAGTCTGTGTGAGCAGATGAGCACGAATGAACAGAGCAACATGAAACAGATCAGCAGCAACATGAAACAGATCAGCAGCAACATGAAACAGATCAGCAGCAACATGAAACAGATCAGCAGCAACATGAAACAGATCAGCAGCAACATGAAACAGATCAGCAGCAACATGAAACAGATCAGCAGCAACATGAAACAGATCAGCAGCAACATGAACAGATCAGCAGCAACATGAAACAGATCAGCAGCAACATGAACCAGATCAGCAGCAACATGAACCAGATCAGCAGCAACATGAAACAGATCAGCAGCAACATGAAACAGATCAGCAGCAACATGAAACAGATCAGCAGCAACATGAAACAGATCAGCAGCAACATGAACCAGATCAGCAGCAACATGAACCAGATCAGCAGCAACATGAAACAGATCAGCAGCAACATGAACAGATCAGCAGCAACATGAAACAGATCAGCAGCAACATGAAACAGATCAGCAGCAACATGAAACAGATCAGCAGCAACATGAAACAGATCAGCAGCAACATGAAACAGATCAGCAGCAACATGAAACAGATCAGCAGCAACATGAAACAGATCAGCAGCAACATGAAACAGATCAGCAGCAACATGAAACAGATCAGCAGCAACATGAAACAGATCAGCAGCAACATGAAACAGATCAGCAGCAACATGAAACAGATCAGCAGCAACATGAAACAGATCAGCAGCAACATGAAACAGATCAGCAGCAACATGAAACAGATCAGCAGCAACATGAAACAGATCAGCAGCAACATGAAACAGATCAGCAGCAACATGAAACAGATCAGCAGCAACATGAAACAGATCAGCAGCAACATGAAACAGATCAGCAGCAACATGAAACAGATCAGCAGCAACATGAAACAGATCAGCAGCAACATGAAACAGATCAGCAGCAACATGAAACAGATCAGCAGCAACATGAAACAGATCAGCAGCAACATGAAACAGATCAGCAGCAACATGAAACAGATCAGCAGCAACATGAAACAGATCAGCAGCAACATGAAACAGATCAGCAGCAACATGAAACAGATCAGCAGCAACATGAAACAGATCAGCAGCAACATGAAACAGATCAGCAGCAACATGAAACAGATCAGCAGCAACATGAAACAGATCAGCAGCAACATGAAACAGATCAGCAGCAACATGAAACAGATCAGCAGCAACATGAAACAGATCAGCAGCAACATGAAACAGATCAGCAGCAACATGAAACAGATCAGCAGCAACATGAAACAGATCAGCAGCAACATGAAACAGATCAGCAGCAACATGAAACAGATCAGCAGCAACATGAAACAGATCAGCAGCAACATGAAACAGATCAGCAGCAACATGAAACAGATCAGCAGCAACATGAAACAGATCAGCAGCAACATGAAACAGATCAGCAGCAACATGAAACAGATCAGCAGCAACATGAAACAGATCAGCAGCAACATGAAACAGATCAGCAGCAACATGAAACAGATCAGCAGCAACATGAAACAGATCAGCAGCAACATGAAACAGATCAGCAGCAACATGAAACAGATCAGAAGNACAGATCAGCAGTAACATGCAATCAGCAGCAACATGCAACAGATCAGCAGCAACATGAAATGGATCAGCAGCAACATGCAACAGATCAGCAGCAACATGAAATGGATCAGCAGCAACATGCAACAGATCAGCAGCAACATGCAACAGATCAGCAGTAACATGCAACAGATCAGCAGTAACATGAAACTGATCAGCAGCAACATGAAATGGATCAGCAGCAACATGCAACAGATCAGCAGCAACATGAAACAGATCAGCAGCAACATGATGTGATGTGATTATCTTGGTTAGAGATTCATGAGTCTAACAGCTTCAGGGTAGAAGCTGTTCCTCAGTCTAGTGGTTTTACACTTAATGCTCCTTAACCTCCTTCTTGAGGGGATTAAGGCAAAAAGTGTGTGTTCTGGGTGAGTGGGGTCCTTCATGATGCAGGTAGCCTTCTTCCTATCAGTTGCTGAGCTCACAGACTCTGAGGTGTCCTTGGACTGACCGCTGCATGCTGCAGCCTCACCCAGCTCCTCATCCAGCTTTCTACCAACACAAACATATGATTCATGGACATAATTAATATTCTCAGCCATAGTAGTTAATAGCATCCATAATCTTTGACCAAATATTCCCTAACATACGCAGATGACAGGAAAAGACATTATTATTATTATTATATGGTCAAGGTCACAAATCAAGGTCCAAGTTTTTTGTTTGTCCAGGCCTTTTCTATAGATTGCTGTATACCAGTAACAGTTTGTTAATGAGGGTATGCGAGACTTGTTTTGTTGTCTTGCTTAAGGAACCACCATTATCAGTTTTCTTTTTGTGAAGATTTATTTGAAGAATCAGTCTTTGGTGTAACTCTTGAAAAATGTGAAGTCCTGTTTATGACCAGGCCTAAGGACAGCAGGATCTCCTCCACAACAGCGTGACATTTGTGCTTGTTACAGTTCAACCAGATTATTGTGTTTTCATGTGACTTCAGGCTCCTCACATGGTCCAAACTGCTGACTCCTTCAGCACAAGGCACAAAATATTTTACTGAAATGTATGAACAGCAACAGAGGCCGGTTCTTCAGAGAGCCAACTAAAAGCCCAGCCAGCCTCCGTCACCTCCAGCGTGGTAAATGGAGCATGAACTGAGTAAAATTCAGTCGCGTCTTCTTTCGCAATGTCCTCAGGGAGAATCTGAAATGAGGTCCGTTTAAATACGAGGTTCTGGATCCGTCAGAGGACTTGAGACACTGCAGTCTTTATTAGATCAATCTAGTTGACTTGTGTCACGTCTCCTGGAGGAAATGAACGAGTATTTACCCCCCTCATCTGAATAGATCAGAACAAACATTTATATTCTTATCTGGTTTACTGTATTTTTTACTACATTCTGAAAGAGGTTGGCTTACATGGCTGTGAAATATATAAGGGCTCAGCCTCTTTTAGGGAAACCAGAACCTGTTTCCTCTTTAGGCTGTGCTAAACCATGATCTTGGGCTGGTTTTGGTTCTGATGGAAGCCAGTTTTGAATTCTGCTGAGTTTGCCTTTTCTTTCTCACCCTTCTGTAGATAAAGTCACTAAACCTCATTTTAGGTTCTTTATAGAGGACTAACACCTTATTTGGTTTGATGATGAAGTCAAAACCTAATTTTGTGTTTTTATGCTCTTTAATCATCTTCTTTTGTTAATAGTGCAGGAAGTTTTGAAAACTCATATGGAAAATGCCAAAAGTGCTTTAAGAGGAATATTTGTAATGTGTAAGAACCCTGAACCTAATGCCAAAGTTCATGCTCAATAATCCAGGTATAAAATCCAACAATGTTCAGTCACGTCATCTGGACGTTTTTTTTTTTCTTCCTGAAATGTTTTGTCCTTCATCCAAAGGACTTCCTCAATCCAAGAAGCCACAAAAAAAAAAACTGATTCCCACAAACGACATTCTCCATAGTGGAAAAAACAGTTTGCTAATGCTAAGATGTTCTCTGGGGCCCACCCTCTCCTCCAGGGTCTGCCCTCTTCCTTGTCAACTCCTCTGAGGCCGTCATGCCAAAGTAAAAGAAAAAATGAAAGCATCCAGATGACGTGACTGAACGTTGTTGAGCTGATGAAAGAGAGGGCGGGTCCCAGAGACCATCTTAGCCTCAGCAAACTGTTTTTTCCCACTATGGAGAATGCTGTTTGTGGGAATCAGTTTTGTTTGGTGGCTTCTCGGATCGAGGAAGTCCTTTGGATGAAGGACGAAACTTCTCAGCAAAACAATTAAACTGTTCAGATGACCTGACTGAACATTGCCTGAACCAAACAGTTTAGTATTAAATTATGACCAGAATTCAGGTCCATTGGTTTTTATTTTGGGCAAATATTACATGGGTTAATGAAAAAGACATCATCAATGTTGTAGTTTGAAATTTAAAAACTTTTACCTCAAGCCGACTTCAGTTAAACTTGTATAAAAGTACATAAATCATTGGGCTTCATCTGGAGCAGTGAGCTTTGACTTTTGATACTAGAGCATTGTATGATGTGGACAAAATTAATAGAAAAAATGTGGGGAAAGTCCTCGTGTGCTTAAAAGAAGCTATATTGAACGAGGTACAAAAATGATTTCAACAGAGGTGGAGGAGATTTGTTTTTCTCTGTGCTCTCAGGAGAAAATGTGTTTTTGTTTTATTTGTTTAATTTGTTTTAATAATGTGAGTGGTGTTAACAGTCCAGCCCAGGTCCTCAGAGATGTGCACACCATGGATCTTGAAATGTGTATCCCTATCCACCTAATCTCTGCTGACACTAATTGCAGAGCAGGCCTCGACTTCCAGAAGCCACTGATGATTTATTTGGTCTTCCTGGAGTTGAGGTTAAGGTGGTTATCACTGTACCAAGCTGTTGGCACCTCATGTCTGTATGGAACCTCATTGTTGTTGCTGGTCAGTCCTATGATCGTTGTGTCATCAGCAAATGTGAGGACTGTGTTGGAGTCAGCAGTGCAGCTCAGACTTCACAGCAGAACCATCATTCAGAGTTAAACGGGTCACAGAAAGTTGGACTTTACATGACTGGACTTCTCTTTTCTCTCAAATCTTCCAGAGGTTAGAGGTCACACACTCAAACGCTCATTGACTTCCGTCCTGTCTGAACTCAGAACTTTCTCTTCCCAACAGGAAGTGAATGCTCCTTTTTAACGTGTCATGTCTCCTTTTTTTTAAACACAGTAGAAACATAAAAAATAACATGTGACCATCTGAGCCTTCTTCTGCTCACGGTTAGGAATTTCTTCAAATGGCTGGATTATTAAAGTGCTTAAAAGGCAATTAAAAAATGTTTAAAGTGCTTAAATTAAATATTTTATAACAAAAGAACCCGGGACCACCGTCTGCGAAAGAAAGCCAGAGTACATGTTCATTCTTGTTCATGGAACAGGCTTTGAATGGGATATAGGTTGATAAAAATAATCCTTTTTTTTTGTCATAAGTTTAGATTTTAGAAATTTTAAAACCGCTTTCTCGAGGGAATTTTAGTCCCATTTTACAGTAAACTCCAGCTCTTCTTGTGTTTTAGTCTCTGTTTGCAACTTGTAAAGAAGTTGTGTCAAATTTCAGACACGTTTTTTTCGTGCTCTCACTTTTGTCTTGTTTCTTTTGCACTGTACAGTATAAATAATTTTGATTATTTTGTCCCTCATACAGTAAATATGTATTTTGAAGCACAGTGTTTGTTTTTAAATGCAATTCAACCCAGCAGTGTGTTAACACATTATAATAAATCTACCAAAATGACTGAAACTTTTTGAATATTTCTTGACGTTTTTTGTGAAAATTAGTTTTTGTCATCTCTGAACTTCAGAACTGTCATAAGCCAGTGTGTTAAAGACACCTGCTTCACCTTGTTTTAACGATGTAAACGTGAAGGTCTGACTCGTCTTCTGCCATGAATAAAACATGGGAGGCCTTTGGTTTCTGATCCAGTTAGTTCATTGACCTACATGTTGGACTCAGAACTGGTGAAGTGTAAAAGGTCAAGCATGATCATCAACCCTAAGGGTTTTAGTTAGTAGGGTAGAAATACTTCTTTAGTTACACTTCAGCACATTTTTAACTCGATTATCTATAACTACTAAAGACATCTCAAACACTCTTGTTAGAAATAATTATTTAATGATTGAAACAGTTCTCTCAAAAATACTCAAACCAGACTGATAGGAAGTTTTATTGACCAAACGATGACCTTTAAGCCTTTACTTGAGATCTTGCCCCAATCATACAAACACCAACAGATTGTATGACTGAGCCCTTGTGAGAATGCAGATAGACTGAATGAGATAAATGTAATAATGTAAAAAAAACAGCCCAAGTTTTAATGATGAAATACCAAACTTTACAGTGACTTCACCTTTGTTTCCTCTTCTTGCTGCAGGTTTCAGGGATAATGATTTGATGGACCTGGTACTCCAGTCTTGCCTCTGACCATTGCCTTGAAGCATTTGATGAGCACTGTGTTTGGAACCATCAAGTTGAAGCTATCTGTGCACAAATACTGAAACACAAAGATCAGAATATTTACAGGGCAGTCATGTCTCAAGCAGGTAACGTCCTACACCTGTACGTGGAGGTGAGATCGGTTTCTGAGGAGGACGAGAAGTTTCTAGGTAGAGGAGAGGATGGAACCAATCAGTTGATGTTACAGTGTCCAAGTAACCTCACTAACTCCCAGAGAAGCTCTGCTCACTCCAGTCCTAACCGCAGTCCAGATGTTTCTCCAATGATGTCTCGTCGTTCAGGAAGTGGTAGCCACAGCTTACCCTCTTCAAAGTCCTCCTCTAGGCACTCGGTCAGCTTCCAACTTCAAAACTCTGAGCCTACAGGGTCTCCAACCCAGTTCCAACAACAGGGTGTGCTGTATGACCGCTTTGGACAAATGCTTGAGGTTCTAGCACCGAAAACATCTAAGTCAAGTTCACTTGGACGCACCTGTTCCCCTGACCTGGATCCCTACTGTGAAAAGTTGTCCATCCCCCAGTCATCTACATCCTGTCGGTGGTTGTCTGTTCCTTCCCCCGCCAACAGCAACTGTGGGTTCTACGAAGATGCAGAAATGGTGGATGGAAATGGAAAGACATCATTGGTGTCGTTTGGGTACATAGATAAATCTAGTGTCAACAGCATGGCTGGACACAGTAACTCCATGTATCTAAAAGAGACTAAAAACAGGCTGGAGGGGCAGCTGCAACATTCTAATCTCCAGAAGAGAAAGAGTGATCCAGTGTGCTATAATAATAAGCCATCAACTGATGACACATTCTACCGTCACTCTCAGCGATCCAGGACTGATACCCCAAGGGATTTACCTTATTTATCAAGGCCTACCATGGATGCAGTGGCCAGAGATGCCATGCACAAGGCCTTGGAGGAATTTGGATCCCCAAAGCTTAAACACAGATTTGCAGGTCACAATTCAGAGAACAGCAGTGCAACTTTTCTGCGACATCATCAGTCTCCTCACTGCCGGTCTTTGGGTGGGTCCCCTGTCCCATCTCGCAGTACTCTCACCTTCCCATCCAAGACCGAACTCCTAGAGCTGGACAGAAGAGTCTGCCATGGCTCAATGAATGGATTACCCAGAAGTCCTGCTTCTGACCATCTATGTGCTCAAGTGGAAAACTCATCCCACTCAGTTTTTTCAATGTCCACACTTGGTTCTCATGGCTCAACCCAAAACTTACAGAGGCAATGGGTGTCGGAGGAACATCCCACATTCTCACACAAATTTCACTCACCGTTACCTGCAGGCAGACCCACAGACATCCAGCATGAAGTCTCAAGAGGCACTTTCCACTCAAGCAAGTCTTCTAGGACTGATGACTCCCATCATTGTTTTAATAAAGTGACAAACACCAGTCCCCATGCCACAGAGCATTTAAGCTACAAATCTAATGAATTCTTGAACACTCACAACCTCTATTGTTCATCACGCAGCAGTAGCAGAGCCAGTGATGCTGATAGCTCTGCCAATGATGGGAGAAGCATCTCCTCATTGTCAAATTTTGAATTAGATAGGAAGTTATCTTCCGAGTCAAACAAACTGTCCATTATTTTTCCAGGCAATTTCACTCCCTCGCCAACACCATCTCAAGCTGAGTCTCTGAGATCTGAGAGTCCAGAAAATTCAGGGCTATTTCAAAATGAAAGTCTTCCCTGGCAAAGCTCAGTTGATTCTTTACGGATGTACAAGCAAAGCCACAACAAGAAAACAGAAAAACTGATCCCTTCAAGTAAACCTGGACGTATTTCTCCTCTAACAACCCTAAAAAGCTCCTCACAATCATCATCCACTGACTCGGCAGCTAAGTTGCACCGTGCACCTGCATCTCAGTCACCAGTGCAGGCTGTTCACCAGAAACTAAGCTCAACCCAGTCCAAAGACAGGGATGACCTGCACTGGTACCAGCCACCACAGTACACTAGAGATCATAAATCACCTGGCATGGCGCTCAAGAATTATAATCACCTCTTTGATGGATCACCAAGGTTTAGCCCTGAAGTTACCAGGAGACACCAATCCCATCAAGATAGTGAGGGTCTGCCTGTGAGCTGGACCTCCAGGCAACAGGACTGGAAAGAGTCTGAATTGATCCAGGACAGCAGAAAAACCCACAAAGAAAACCACCACGAGCAGTCTTCTGGGGTTAATACTCAGAGCAAAGAAGAGTTTTGTAAAAGGGATGTGATTGACAAAGGAATACAAACACAACCAGCACAGGAGTGCCAGGTGCCTTGGGATCAGAGACAGGCCCAGGATCATAGGGGATCTAAAGGAACATTTCTTCAGAGCTCCAGTGGGGTGACGGGAAGCCTGGGAGGTGGTCTCCAGCTGGACAGAAATGTCAGTCTTTCCCCTGAAATTTCAAACCCGTCGAGTCATGCTACAGCAGACAGCAGCTCTGTGACGCAGGTCGGCTGAAGGAGGGGTGATGCGAGCTTAGTTGTATCAGTGTTGTAGTATCAGTTGTAGAATCTGTTTGTTTGCTTTGAGTGTTTGTGTATAAATCGTGACTCAATGTCTGCAGAGCTACACACAGTAAGTCCTTTGTTCATGCCCCAAATAAAATCATTAAATACAATAAATTTGTATCAAATTGTTAGTGTATATATTAGTGCTGTCAATCGATTACAAAATTTAATCTGATTAATCACACTCTGGGGCTGTGATTAATCTGATTAATCACTATGCTTAACTTTGTAAGCTTGAAATGTAAATATGCAGGTTTTCATAAAATGTTGAAGAAAACATTTTATTGTTGAAGAAAACGTATTATTGTCTAAAAACCTAACGGTTTGCCAGGTTTTCATACTCGGCAAGGTTTACAGAAGTAATTTTGTTTCAAACATTAATTTATAAATGTTAACTCAAATGTTTCTTTAAGTGTCATCTATGTGATCAAAACATGTAAACAGCAATGTTCCCTCCAATTTTTCATGTGCCTGGGCAAACACACAAGCTCCCTGAACATCTGAGCATCCTCTGTCCTCATTCCAACTACCTCCATGTTCTCTCTAAGCATACATATACCTCCTCTTTGTCTTTTTCCTGGCAGCTGCATTTCTAACATCCTTCTACCAATATACCCACTGTCCCTCCCATGTCCAAACCATCTCAGTCTGGTCTTTCTAACTTTATCTCCCAGTTGTTCAACATGTGCTGTACCTCTGATGATCGCATTCCTAATCTTATCCATCCTTGTCACTCCTAAGGAGAACCTCAACATCTTCATTTCTGCTACTTCCAGTTCTTTCTCCTGTCTTTTTGTCCATGTCTCTGTCTCCAAACCATACAACATAGCTGGTCTCACAACTGTCTTGTAAACTTTTCCTTTGACTATCCAGATATACACAGAACACTACTGTTTGCTAGCACTTAGCATGATAAAAATGGTTACAAATCGTGGGATTAGCTTACTTACCGCCTTTGTTTGACGTCATACGATCGTACGCTTCTGTGATAAATCCACAACTCCAAATATTATTCATCGGTCTTCGATGAAATGTGCAGTATACATTTGGAAAAACACTGGAAGACAATGAGTTTGTTTGTAGCTACTTAGCTTCTTTGGATATCAGCGCCGAAACACCAGAAGACGCTGATTGGCTGAAAGTTTGCCTGTGATTTCATTGTTTGACATTTTTACCTCTTCGTAAACTTCCGTTGTCACTACACAAATCACTTGACACCGGTCTATTTTGACTGGTGCTGGGGTGGGTTTCTTCCTCCACTCTGCACTCAGACTGACAGTTTATTATAAAGTGGGAGAAAACCAGATATTTACATGGGCATTTGTGCAGTTGCCAATATGGCTAATCTGGACTTGTGGTCAATTCGCAACTGCGCAGCGTAGATTTTCTTGTGCGCAGAAATTGTGTGAGCAGTGTGATATTGCGCAGGCATGCAGTTTAGAGGGAACATTGGTAATAATAATATTAACGTGTTCTGTGTTGTCACCATTGGTACCCATACAATGGCGAAACTGGCTCTCTTCATTTAACCCATCCACCCCCAGGTGGAGCAGTGGACAGCTATTGAAAATGCCCAGGGAGCAATTGGGAATGGGGTGTCCTGCTCAGAGACACCATGAGATGTGCAATGACTGGGGATTGAACCTGGGACTTTCTGGTCTCGAGTCGGCTGCCCTGCCTCTACACCATCTTGTCTCCAAAACAGTATACCGTATTTTCTGGTGTATAGGTCACACCTTTTATGTTTTTTTTTCAAGGCCTGCGACCTATACACCGGTGCGACCTATATATGGCTTGTTATCACTTTCGGCGAAACAAATTTTTAAATCCAGCTCATTTCACAATTACGTTCATTTATTAAGGAAAAGTTCAGCTCAGACACATATTTGCTATAATTTTTATCAAACAAATAATTGTTTTTAAGTGTTAATCTTCTTAAAAGCCTTGCTGTGCGCTCCTGTGGCAGACATTTGCAGCAGAGCTAAACGTAGGTGCGACCTATACACCGGTGCGACCTATCTAGGGATTTTTCCAATCTATTGGTGATAATTGGACAATGCGACCTATACACCGGTGCGACCTATACACCAGAAAATACGGTACAGTAGTAATGTGATTAATCTGCATTATGTAATAGTAATGCTTTAATATTTTTAGATAACTCACATGCGTGCACGCGTTAACGTTGACAGCCCTAAAATATATATTTAACCAGGAGGTTTTATGATTTTACATCTAGAACCTGTAGGAAAATTCAAAACGTCCTAAAGAGGACAAATTGCTGAGGTCAATCTGCTGACAGCGAAAAAAAAAAAAGAAAAAGAAAATAATAATATAAACGAGAAGTAAAACTTCAAAGTTCCTTTTAGAAAGTTTTGTTGATAAAAAGATCACGAGAATAAAACTGAATTGCCTTTTGGGGACAAATAAAGTTGTCTGAATCTGAGTCTGAAGAATACCAATAAAAAAGCCTCACATCTTCACTGACTACTTTGTCTCCCCATTTTCAGAAGTCCTTACATTTCACCTGGTATTTTTAAATACCTGTAGAATAATTGTCTTTAAGTTTCTTGAAGGAAACCTCTCAAATCGAACCCGAGGACTTGGACAGCTTTCACAATCTGATTTTTTTCATTTCAAAGACATTTTGAGCTCTTTAGGTCAAAAACAAAATTCTTGTTTGGATCTAAATGTCTTTAAGGATCACAAGAACCATTTTAAATGTTCTACTACGACCACAAAAGCTCATTTGGAACTTCCAGAATGATCTAAATTATCATTAAAATGTGTTAAAACTCATAACAAAACAATTTTTAGGCGTTCTGAAACTTGTAACTTCCTTAAAATCAATTTAAAAAGCTCATAAAACTTTTTTGACATGTTTTTTATGTTAGAGGCTGATATAAAGCATCCTGTTCTATTGATGTTCAGCATCACTAATTTTTCTTCACATTTAACTTTTTCAAATAAAAAGTTAAAATTGAATAAAGACACACATTCTCAGATTCAGGAATTCTTTTTATTGTGTTTTTTTGTGTGTGTACGTAGTCTAAATATGTTGAAACATGTTTTAAGATTTGGTTACTTTTACCTTAATCTAAGGATTTGTTGTTACAAATTTACATGGAAACATTTTCAATTTGATCACCTTACCAAATATTTAATATGTTAAGGCGATCATTTAAAATAAAATGTCATTTATTTGTTAATTGTGTTTCAATGCAGTAACTAATAAAATATCTATACTGTACTTTCTTTGGTAAGATTAAAAATGCTGTAAATCTCAACTTTATGCTGTTTTGACTAATTACATTTTTAATCCCCCACCCCCACCCCGAATCTTGAAACCAGAGTCTAAATCTTGATTCTTGTCCTCCTACAGTTGGACTCGTCTTCCTCTCCGTTGCTGAGATCGCAGAAAATTGCTCAGGCAAAGTGGGACTTCCTGTTTGGAGGGCAAACAGAAGACGGACGCTGCAGTAAAGGTACAACAAAGATATAATAAAATGTTTAAAGCTGGGTTGATGTTTACCAGTTTAAAGGAATAGTTTGGATGATTTGTGCTCTTATTATCCAACATGATTAGAGAATGTAATACAAACTGGATTTTTTAAAAAAATGGGACACTAAACAAATTGTGAATAAAAACTAAATGCAATGATGTCCAAAAAAGTCCAAAAACATGCATGTTAGGCTGATTGGTGACTCTAAATTGACCCTGGGTGTGAGTGAGACAGGTCCCTCTTGTAAATGAGTCCCCGTGGCTCAACGAGGAGGATAGCCTGTATAAATAAAGGTTGAATGAATGAATGAATGTGGAGATGCCAACATCTAATATTTTATTCAGAATAGAACACAACCACAGCCTTGACTGCAGGCTGGACATTTCAGTACCCGGATCCTTCTCCTACGTAGCCATGATGTTGTGATTGCTGCAGAATGTGGTCTGGCATTATCTTGTTGAAAAATGCAGGGTCTTCCCTGAAAGAGATGACGTCTAGATGGGAGCATATGTTGTTCTAGAACCTGAACATAGTTCTCTGCATTAATGGTGCCTTTCCAGACATGCAAGCTGCCCATGCCACAAGCGCTCATGCAACCCCATACCATCAGTGATGCAGGCTTCTGAACGGAGCGTTGATAACAACTTGGGCTATCCTTGTCCTCTCTGGTCCGGATGACATGGCGTCCCAGTGTTCCATAAAGAACTTCAAATCGTGACTCATCTGACCACAGAACAGTCTTCCATTTTGCCACACTCCATTTTAAATGACCCCTGGCCCAGTGCAAACGTCTGAGCTTGTGGAGCTTGCTTAGAAATGGCTTCCTCTTTGCACTGTAGAGTTTCAGCTGGCAACGGCGGATGGCACGGTGGATTGTGTTCACTGACAATGCTTTCTGGAAGTATTCCTGAGCCCATTCTGTTATTTCCTTGACAGTGGCATTCCTGTTTGAGGTGCAGTGACGTTTAAGGGCCCGGAGATCACGAGCATCCAGTAGAGTTTTACGGCCTTGACCCTTACGCACAGCGATTGTTCCAGATTCTCTGAATCTTTTGATGATGTTATGCACGGTTGATGATGATAACTTAAAAGTCTTTGCTATTTTACGCTGGGTAACACCATTCTGGTATTGCTGCACTATCTTTCTGCGCAACAATGGTGGAATTGGTGATCCTCTTACCATCTTGGCTTCTGAGAGACACTGACACTCTGAGAAGCTCTTTTTATACCCAATCATGTTGTCAATTGACCTAATTAGTGTTAATTGGTCTTCCAGCTGTTTGTTATATGCTCAATTTCCTTTTTCCAGCCACTTATTGCTACTTGTCCCAACTTTTTTGGGATTTGTTGACACTGTGAAATTTTGAATCAACATATTTTTCCTTTAAAATGTTACATTTACTCAGATTAAACTTTTGATCTGTCATCTATGTTCTATTACGAATAAAATATTGACATTTGCCATCTCCACATCAATGCATTCAGTTTTTATTCACAATTTGTTCAGTGTCCCAACTTTTTTGGAATCCGGTTTGTATAGTTGTATGTACTGTAGTTTATTTGTGCCATAATTCATGGTCTCTATTGAGGCAAATCTCTGTGTAAAATGAAGACCTTTGATGTTGAAGTCTTTGTGTAATTCATGTCAAACAATTGAAAACACATTTCTATTCAGTTTCAGCTCAGTTTATTCATATAACACCAAGTCACAACAGAAGTCGTCTCAGGGCACTGAAAATAAATTGTGACTTACATAAAAAGCCAATGGACCTTACCAAGCACCGCCCACAGGGACACGTTTCATTGGCTAATGCCCATTTCACGTCAAAGCGCAGCTACCAGGGGCGTGACCGTCTCACAAACAAAAGCTACAGTAGTAATAAACGCATGCTAATTTACCCTGATGCATGCTCAATAATCCAGGTAGAAAAATCTAAAAAAGCTAAGTCTGGTCCTCTGGACCAGAGGAATGTCCAGAGGACCAGACTTAGCTTTTTTAGACATGCTAATTTACATTGTGAGCTAGCATACGGTGCAGAAAGGTTTTGCGTCAGGGCTGGAAAAATGGTCCTCCACTGTCAGTGGGGTATCTGTACAGGAGATGTCAGGTACCCTGACCGTATTTGTGGAAGTAAAATTCACAGTTTTCCTAAATGTGAAACTGAATGCCTTGCTTGGATCAACGCTTGTGCACGACCGCATTTACCGATACCGATACAACTTCTACACCTTGAAGCCTGTCTGTTACACAGTCTTACATTAGCTGAAGAGATCAATATGCAATGTGTACCGTATCTAACATACATTAAAGATTTCATTCTACCTGAAAAGGCTTTTCACTAAACTGTAATCGTGTTAGCCACGCTAGCACCGAGTACAGTGTATCAGGCCTAGGCACACTCAAACATTTGCCAACAACAGAAATCACTGATTTCAAAAGTACTGGTAACCCACCAAACCATGAATGCCCGACTTACCCAGCCTTGCAAGAATCAGTGATCCTGTCCACAGCTGTATTAATGCTGAGGGTGTGAGGATCTGCTGTTTTCCTCATCGACCGATAGCATTTCGCTGTGACAC
>JBBPBX010026375.1:0-21886 GCA_038048925.1 Garcialebias charrua | reverse complement strand
AATAAAATAAACTATTTACTACTTGTACTACTATTCCTACTTCATGGTTTTTCACTTATAGTGGGGCTTCAGGGTACGGATCCCACGTAAACATTGAGGGACTACTGTACTAATAGTTTACAACAGAGTTCATTTTAGGGCACTACTGTATACACAAAAAAGTCCAAATTGTAAATTCAACTCGGATCTAGATCAAAATACAATCCCATTCATTTTTTTCCATACAACGTTTTCACATACAATACATTATGATCTGACATTTTGTAAATGGTACCTATAAGGCAGCCATTAAATGTGTCAAACCTTCACTTAATTGCAATCACCATACTAAGCAAGCACGAAGCTGACCGTCGAGAGAAACAATTCCCTTTTCACATGAAGAAACCTTCACCTCCAGGTTCAGGACATAAAGAGACACAAACACAAGGTTAGTCCAGGTGTAGTTTCCGTGGAAATAACATGTTAATGGTAACAATAATTGCAAATACTGTACAAACTTCACTGGTAGAGAGAGTAAGTACAGCAGCAAAGTGAGGAACGTGGTCAGTTTGTCCTCCAGCAGTCTAACCTTATTGCAGCATAACTAAGTGATAACTCGACTTATCTTAACTATAGGATTTATCATAAAGGAAAGTTTTAAGTCTAGTCTTAAAAGAACATTGTTGGTTCTAAAGGAGAGGAGCCTGCTATCTGAAGGCTCTGCCACCTAATTTACTTTTAAAAACTCTAGGAACCTCAAGTAAACCTTCAGTCTGAGAGCTAAGTGCTCTGTTTGTTGGGGGTGGAACAATAGGATTTTTACTATAAGATGAAGCTTGGTTGTTGAGAACTTGTAAATTTTAAATGTCATATTCACTTAAAATAAAAATATAATTCTGCTGATATAACTAGGATTTTTTTGTTTGTTTTTCAAATTATTGTAAGCTACTGTGGTTTTATTTATTTATGTATTTATTTATTTATTAGATTACAGTTGTTTTAAGAAGTCAGCAATCCACTTTATAAAGCTTAATTAAACATCAGGTGCTCAATCCGGTTAGGACTAAGTCTCTTTTAAAGTGAAGTTGTTCAAAAAGCGATCCATCAGGTAAGATACCATCGAACGTACAAGAGTATTTTGTAAAAAGGAGCAGTTGCTATAATTTAAAAGGAACTGATATTTTTGTTAAGCCAAAGTTTAGAACAAGTTTGCGGGGTAGGTCTACTTTAATGAGGGGAATTGATCTATGGAATGGTTTGAATAATGATATTAAAAATGAGGAATCATTATTTGTATTTAAGAAAAGGATAAAGAATATAATGCTGACGAGATACATTTAAGTTAGTTAATATTAGCGAAAACTATAAAGAATAATTGTGATATGTTTTGGGTTTTGTTGTATTATTTGTGATTATTGCTTGAATTGATTGTTTGAATTGATTTTGTTAAGAAGGGGCAGAAATGATAAGATTTAATTCTTCTTCTGCCGCCTTTCATTTTATAGGTATTTTACATTTTTTTCTCTTGAAATTTGTATTGTTTTAATGGAAATGAAATGAATAAATAAACAAACAAACAAAGATACGAATTGTTTCTATCCCTTCACAAACTTTCACTTTAAAATGAATAATGCTTAATCCATATTTAAACTAACTCTGAGCCTAATTTATTTGTCCCATCAGGCAGTTTATTAATTTCCTTTGACACGAACGGTCTGAACCCATAATATCAACTTTATTTTATTTTATTAATCAACGGTGTTGACACCAAACCCCATAAGTTTATGTTGTCCACAGTTAACTAGTCTTTTTCAAACAAGAACCTCCATTTGTCTTGAACAGAATTTATAGTTTGTTGGATTTTTTTAGGGATGATGTTTGCTAATTTGTCTGTTATTGGTTAAAGATAAGCAAAAGAAGTGATGCCAGAACGACTTGTTGAATAGATTTATTAAACTATTTTTGGGTTGTTTTTTGTGTGTGTGTTTGCAACTTGCTGAGCCACGCAGAGAGGTTGAGGAAGAGTCTGCTCTAAAAGCTCAAACACAATATTGAGTTCAGTGCAGTTGTTCCCTATGGGGAACCAGCAATAAAGATACATCTAATTATTTATCAGCATGCAACAGAGCAGGGAGAGCAGTCTGCAATAGACTTGCAGAACTACGGGGGTATTAAAAAAAAGGATGGAAATGGCTCTCTCTATGGAGTACCTTATTGTAGTTATTAGTTTTGATAAATTATATCAGGTTAGAACTGTTTTACCATAAAATATTTATTCTGTCCAAGAAGCAAGAGCCATTCTTTTTTTTTTGTTGTGATCATCTTCACTGAACTGATCTCTCTGTACTGTCTCCCTGTTTCCATTCTTGTTAGTTTATCTATCGGCACTCGTCCTCTCTGTGACCTGAGACAGATTTGTAAGGATGGAAACAGGCGCCAGGCTGCCATGCAGATTGGTTCAGCTTACGAACCCTCAATTCACAAAAGCCATTACAAAATGGAGGATGAGAGGCATTTTTATACCTTTTCTTGGAGAATCATTGGATTATATTAGGCAAACATTAACGTCATCTATCCTTTGTTTTAGTTTATGGTGACACTTTACAATATGGTACATAAAATTTAATTACCTACTAGGGAACACCTCAGGAACAATTCAGGAGCTAATAGGTAGTTGACCAGTATTTACTGGGGAACACACAGCCAAGCCTTATTAGGGGACTGTTGGATTGTTACCACAGGAACAAACCAATGGTCAGGTAGTGATTAAGTAATGGTCGGTTCCTCACTAAGTGTTTGGTATGATGCTTCACTACGTCAGTGAACAAAATAATGGCCAGGCAATGATTTGGTACTCAGTAAGTGATAGTCAGACATACACTGCACTAAAACCATAGATATACGGAAGGATCTGTGTTCGGATATTCCCGGAAATGGCCCGTAATGATCCTTAAAAAATCCCAAAATCTGGATACTTATCTTCGGCAGATCCAAAATAAATGTGGCTGTCATTTGTCAAGGGCCTGCCAAAGATAAGTATCCGGATTTTGGGATCTTGGGATTTTTTAAGGATCATTGCGGGCCATTTCCGGGAATATCCGGAAATATAAGTATAAGTATATGTAAAGGATATGGAGATATACTACATCAGATCTTACCGTATATCTATGGTTTTAGTGCAGTGATAGTTAAGATGACACCAGTACAAGATGATGAAACTAATGTCTTTCATCAATATGTTTACAAAAGAGAAAATCCAATAAAACCAGTAATCACTAAGAAACGGGTTTATTCAGAATCCACATGGAGAATTTCTACTCTGTTTCTGTGGTAACAAACCAGTAGTCCCCAATAAGGCTTTTTTCATTCAACCTTAATTTAGACAGGTTAATCCCATTGAGCTTCGAGGACTCATTTACAAGAGAGACCTGATTTCAACAAAGAATTGATGACAACAATGGACAACAGCGACAACAATAGACAGTTATAAAAGGCAAATAGATTTTTCTTTAACAAGTTAAAATAAGATGGCAAAAAAGTAGCAAAATCAGCTAGATTGTGAGGCAAATGTAGAAAACTAAAAACAGGAACATGTCTGCATTGGTCCTTTCCAGGAGTTCAACAGATGTTTAAAGTCACTTAGCGAGGCCAAGGTCGAGAGCTTCAGATCTTTTGGCTTGGTTGTGTGTTCCCCAGTAAGTACTGGTTAACTACCCATTAGCTCCAGAGTCATTCCTCTTTGGTTTCCCTGGTAACTACCCATTAGTTTTTGAGAATTTCCTCTTCATTTACAAGGTAACTGACCGGTAGTCTCTTAATAAGGCTTGGCTGTGTGTTCTCCAGTAAGTACACTACCCATTAGCCACTGATTCGTTCCTGAGGCGTTCCCTAGTAATCAAATTTTGTGTGCCTTATTGTAAAGTGTTACCTAGTTTATTCTTGGTAACCACAGCAAAGGATGTTGTAAGTGACAGACAGCAGACTGAAGATGAGTGTAAACATTCTGAATTAGCTCAGACAGAAATTACTCATATGTTTGTGCTATTATGTCAAAGAACTTCATGGGAAAATAAAAAGGCTACTTCACCATCAAACAAACAAAATGAATAAATTGGTTTGATTATGAAACCTTTAGCAAAAATCTATATTGTTTTATACTATTGGTTTGGATGTATGCAAAAAGTTTGGCAAAAATACCTATTGAACATTAAATATTATTTTCCAGCTACAATTTTTTTTTCTATTGTTTCGTCTCTTTTTGTTGTTGTTTTAATCCAAATCTGACAGCTATAACCAACAACACTGGTCACTGTGTGTGCACTAACAACGCTGACATTGATTTTATTTCTAGAACTGTCCATACAGATGCAATGTAACTCTTCCATTAAGTCCATCCATCCATTCATTATCTTAATCTGCTTCTTTATTTCAAAATCGCAACAGAAACGGCTCAAGAGCGCCACCTATAAATTTTCGAAAGACCCTCCTTATTAGCCTTAGTTTGTCGTAGAAACATGAAATTTGGTACACTTGTCCAATTCACCAAGATGCACAGAAAACCCTCTGGCACTAACGTTGTACGATAAATAGGAAGGTGGCCATTTTGGAATGCTGTCCAAATTTTAACACCTTTTTGGCCGTTTGCAGCCTCCACATTTGAATGAACTACTTGAAGGGGCCGAGATGGTGTAGAGGCAGGGCAGCCGGCTCAGGACCGGAAGGTCCGGGGTTCGATCACCAGTCACTGCATACCTCGTTGTGTCCCTGGGCAAGACACTAAACCCCGAGTTGCTCCCGGTAGGACTGGATGGCGCCTTGCATGGCAGTCTACCGCTACCGGTGTATGAATGGGTGTATGAATGGGTGGATGGCTGGTACTGTGAAGCGCTTTGGGGCCCCTCATAGGGGTCTGGAAAGTGCTATACTATAAGTATGCTCCATTTACCATTTACCAAAATCCAGTGTTGCCCCTACCATTATACAAGCAGGGAGCCCTGCCCCATCAACAGAACTGAGCGCACCGCCTACTGAACCAAACTGCGTGTGCACACACACCTGTCAGCACTAACATAGCACTAAGCTAGTGGCGCGCAATACAGACATACTGTACTAGCTAAAAAGCTAAAGGCAATGCTCATGCTGCCTCTGCCCTCATGCTGATGTTTGAAAACTGCCCGTACAAACAGCGAACAGCACAGACTCGTCTTCTCCCACCCCTCAACAAAAATCACAGATGCGATGAGCGACCCGCCATGGCAAGTTATCCAGGGGAAACACTGATATCTAAATCTAAATGTGTGTCTGTGCCTTTAATTTATACAATACAGTGCACATTTGTGCTTTTTGTGCACTTGTTTTCTTGCAGTGAAACACTGTAGCCAACACAGGTAGCATCACGCCAATTATTTCGAGAGTGGTGTGCACCCACCTCAACTGTGTGTCAGTTTTCACATCAGATCAATTCAGTTCATTTATATAGTTCCAATTCAAAACAGTTATCTGAAGGCACTAATTAAGAAACTGTAAACAAAACAAAAAACAAAAAAATTGTCCAAATTATGAGTTCAGTTTAGATCCCTATTCAAATCCTATTGCAGTAGATTCATTTCTTCTCAGTAGGGTACAGTCACAGACATTACATCATAAATCAGTGTTTCCCCTACCATTATCCAAGGGGGCTGCCCCACCCTGTAAACCGACAACCCCGCCACAATTTCCGCTAACGGTTGGGGATCAGAGATAGGATTGAAGGACCAGTCGCTACAGGATAAGTTGCTTCAATCTAGCGTTGGTAACGCCAGGCTACATGTCCCACCCCACACTCTTTTTTTTTTTTTCTCCCCACCCCTGTCTGACAAGCACCCTGCTATGGTCGGTAATCTAGGGTAAACACTCTGGTAAATTAATCAAACTAATCCATCTAGAGCACATATGTCAAAGTCCCGGCCCGGCCCACAAATTAATTATTTATGGCCCCCTGGATGATATTTAATTACTATTAGAAACGGCCCGCAGGCCACAGCCGCCCGCTGGTGTTTTGCATGCACCAACACTACATTCCCCACAATGCAATGGTAGTAGGGGTGGGGCCGATCCGGAGTCGTGTCTCATGAACCCAGAGTAATAAGACCCGCCTCACGTCACATTCAGGAAATCCATTTCATAGTTTGCAGCCAGCTACAACGTGCGGACTGAGTGAGTAGCACTGTAGATGACAGCTAGCCAACTTTTCATCGTAACATGTCCTCTGTGTGGAAGTATTTTACACTAAACACCACAAGACAGCAACGTGTAATGTCTGCAGAGCCATAGCGCCACATTAAACCATGGTCAATTTAGTTTTACGTTGGACATTCGAGCTCAGGGGCTTCAGCGGGACGCCACTCTCGCTGAACAGAAACAGGGGGACCGACTGCGGCCAGCTGTGTCCAGTCCGACCCGCTGTCTGACCGTCTCGTAGGAGGGACAGGCGGAGAGCGGCTGACTGAAATCATAGCGCACGCCCCAGATTGAACAAGAAAAACATACTGTTGAAGCCATGGAGCTCAAATGTTCACTGAGAAGTTGCTAAACTTCATCATAATTAATGACCAACAGCTATCAGCTGTAGAAAATGAAGGAATTTGCAGCTTGATACTTGCAGCCGACAGTAAAGAATCATAAAAAACATATTAATTAAAAATCATAAGAAAACTGTATTAAAAAAACAAAACAAAACATAAACAGCTACATTATAAAACAATGTAAAATACTAAAAGCAGGAACATGTCTGTGTTGGTTTATGCCAAGAACTTAGCAGATGTAAAGCTATTTAATATTTTATTTAATTCATTTATTCATTCATCAAAGAGAAAACATTGAATGAAAAGAGTGCAGAAAGAAATAATATTATAATAAACATTGAATATTATAATAAACATTGAACCAGTCTGGCCCTTGGCTTGTAGCAAATTTGTTTTTTGGCCCTCGGTGTATTTGACTTTGACACCCCTAATCTAGAGTGATTGAGCAGTTCAATCTTCACTTTGTTACTGTCCTCCATCCTGAGCAGCACATTGGCAACAGCAGAATGAACACGTCCTTTTTTAACTAGAAGCAACGTCCATCAGAGCCGGGCTCAGGCTGAGCAAATGTTTGCCTCTGATGGCAGAGAGTTGAGAGAATAGGAAAGAGACACAGACGAGCCTAGAAACTGTTGGTTTAGGTGTAGTTTCTATGGGAAGAAATTTAAAAAAAGCATGTTAATGAAAGCAATAGTTCCATGCATAAAAAGTGTACAGTAGTGTAAAAACAGCAGCAGAATAAGAAAATGTCAGTACAGTATAACTAAGGGAAAGTTCAGGAAACCCCGCCCAATCCTAGCTATAGAATTTATCAAAAAGTTGTCTTAAAGACCGTGTAAAGTAAAATTAAATTTGTGTTTTGAGTTTGTCACACGGCATAAATATGTGTTATTAATCACCCATATAAATCTGACTGATTAAAAACATTGTTTACCTTATAAAATTAAGTCTCAAAAATCATGAACTCTAGAACGCTGGGGGCGTGTCAGCGCGTGGGCGTGGTTTCAGCGCAGTACTGCACCAGTGTCCTGCCCCCTGAGCTGACTGTGTGTGGAGAGGCAGACAGGACAGGAGCAGCAGTAAACCTGCTCTGTTTTTATCTGAGTTCTGGCTGGCTGTAACACCAGCTCATTTTTCCAAGAGTTACGCTGTTTTTAGTGCACTAACAACTCTGGTTTTGTTTTTAAAGTTGAGGACACATAACTCCGCTGTTATGTGTTTAATAATAAGCGCTATTTTAGAAGATGAGCAGCGGACTCGCTGCACCCGGTCCGACCCGGTCACCTCGCATGCGGGGTCTGTGTTGGTGATTAAAAAGAGTAATCACTTGATAAGTTATCTCATCTGTGTCAGCGGAGTCACGGCGTTTCACGGCGCGCGTGGCAGGATTTCAGCTCCACGCGGATCGCTCACACACACGCGCGGGGGGGCGCGGAGGTGCGCGGAAGTGCAGGTGGCATGTGGTCGCTCCAGCAGCACGCCTGGGTTTGTTCTGACTCCCTCCTGCGTCTCAATGTCACAATGGAGCGGCTGCAGTCCTCCATGCATAAAAGGAGTGAGAGTACTTGAGGGAGACGGTCGGTAGCGAGTGAACGGCTCCACCGAAGAACGCATTTATACGGCTGGAGCTGCAGGGGGTGGGGCTTGTTACCGTGTGACGAAACACGGTAACATTTAAACCACGCCTAAAAAATCCTGAAACAGAAATATCTTTATACACAGTTTGATCTATAACTCCAAAATTAATTGAGCTACAATTTTGAGACTTTTTACTCATTTACAAGATTACAATTATGACATTTATAATGTTTATTGAAGAAAATGTTGAAATTCACTTTACACTGTCTTTAAGCTGAGTCTTACAAGCAGACACAGTTTCCAGCCTCATAGATGGAAACTGTAGGTGTTTGCCTGTTTCTCAGCCTGATAACTGAAAACTCTGCCTCACATTCTACTTTTAGGAACTCTAGGAACCACAAGTAAACGTGCAGTCTAAAAATGAATCTGAATGCTGTTAAGAAAATTAATGTTTACTGTTGTAAACAGAATAAGACTATTTCAGTGTCAATACTGTACTGAGAATGTACTGTAGTTTGTCATATTGGTCTGATTTGCACATATAAAAGCTGCTACCTGCCAATTATAGTTAAAAAAAAAAGAAAAAAGTTATAGTTCGTTTGTTTTTTATTATTATTTTGCAGTAGTTGTAAATGTTTCAGATTCCTTTAAAAATTGTTATAATTTTGAGACTATTTTTCCCTCTTGGTGTGTTTAGGTGAATTATCAAGAGCAGTACATAAATGACAATAAATGTCTGTTCCATTTGGCATTAATTTATATTTAACAGTTTGAATAAAGCATGTGTGACATAATGCTTGTGTTTCAGGTACCAAGACATGAGAAGACAGATTGGCTTCGAAATCAGGGATATGTGGTACAATCTAGGTAATTTTACTCATTCAGTTTGTCAGCACAGCTCATTTTCACTTCTCATGAAGAAAGTTTATTTTCTGCTTGAAATTCACACCACTGTGCAGCTGATGTGAACGGCAACAATGGTTTCTTAGTTTGTGTTTATGATTCTATGCAAATTAAGTATCCTGGAAGTCATTATCTGTCAGCCGAGCAAAGATCTTTAGCTGAATATATACTCTCATGTGTTAATTGCTTTTTGAGCATTCTGTAGCAGTCAAGTCTAAACTAGAATAAAATTGTACTGCAGCACGGGGAGTCGAGGGTTGGGTTTTGGCGCCTTCGACTCCCCTTTCATCATTACCAAAACCTCTGAGTTTGTAAATTGATGCATTTGTTTGAGATGTTTTGGTTACAATAGACTATTTTTTGTTTATTTGTAAGTGTCTTATTCTTTGTTTTAAGGTCCCCACAAGATCAAATTCATCCCTGAGATGGTGGGTCCAATTCTGGAGATGACGCTGGTTCCTGAGATCGAGTTGCGAAAGGCCACCATCCCCATCTTCTTTGACATGATGCAGTGCGAGTTTCACTTCACATGCAGCTTTCAACGTGTGCGTGTTCTAAACCATGAAGTAAATGTTTTAAAATGTAAAAAGGACCGTAATATTTGAGAAGTATGAACAAAACTACACACCAAAATGCAAAAGCAGTATGCAGGAAGTCCATCTTATGATACGTTTCTTAGCCCAAAGCTTTATTGTTTTTGCTCCCATAATTCATGAGCTGAACTCAGAGATCTAAGACTGGTTCTTTGTACACAGGCCTTTTTCTCTCAAATGTTGTTCACAGATGTGTGTAAATCTTTGTTAGTGTGCACTTCTGCTTTGCTGAGATAATCCATCCACCTCCCAGGTGTGGCATATTATGATGAGACAGCATGATTATTGCACAGAAGGGCCTTAGGCTGACTACAATAAAAGGCCACTCTAAAATGTGCAGTTTACTTTTACTGCATTGGGGGTCAGAATACCAGTTAGTGTCTTGTGTATCATATCTCCTTCATAGAGTTGGTCAGGTTGTTGATTGTGGCCTGTGGAATGTTGGTCCACTCCTCTTCTCAGGCAGTGAGAAGTTGCTGGATATTCTCAGGAACTGGAACACGCTGTTGTATCCAGAGCATCCCAAACATGCTCAATGGGTGACAGGTCTGGTGAGTATGCTGGCCATGCAAGAACTGGGATGTTTTCAGCTTCCAGGAATTGTGTGCAGATCTATTCTCATGTATTTTGATCTACACTGCCTGGACAAAAAAAAAGGTCGCCACCTGGATTTAACAAAGCAAATAGGTACGAGCCTCCTACTGCATGGGTGATTATCTGTCACAACCTAGCAACAAGTTATTTAACCCCAACTGGTGCGATGAGTTGCTTCTCATTTCTTGAACAACCATGTTGAAAGACACATCGCGTCGTCGTGGAAAAGACGTCAGTCTGTTTGAGAAGGGTCAAATCATTGGCATCAAGCAGAGAAAACATAGGAGATTGCAGAAACTACTAAAATTGGGTTAAGAACTGTCCTACACATTATTAAAAACTGAAAGGATAGTGGGGACCCATCGTCTTTGAGGAAGAAATGTAGCCAGAAAAAAATCCTGAATGATCGTGATCGGCAATCACTTAAACGTTTGGTGACATCAAATCGAAGAAAAACAGTAGCACTCAGGGCTATGTTTAACAGTGAAAGTAAGAGCATTTCCACATGTACAATGTGAGGAGAACTCGAGGGATTGGGACTGAACAGCTATGTAGCCTTAAGAAAACCACTAATCAGTGAGGCTAACTGGAAAAAAAGGCTTCAATTTGCTAGGGAGCTTAAAGATTGGACTCTGGAGCAATGTAAGAAGGTCATGTGGTCTGATGAGTCCAGAATTCCTCTGTTCCAGGGTGATGGACACATCAGGGTAAGAAGAGAGGCAGGTGAAGTGATGACCCATCATGCCTAGTGCCTAGTCATCAATGCAAGATCTTGGTGAAAAATGAATGCAACATTGGATGGAAATAAATCTTGTGACATTGTAGAAGCTTATTGAAACAATGCCACAGTGAATGCATGCTGTAATCAAAGCTAAAGGTGGTCCAATGAAATATTAGTGAGACCTTTTTTTTTTTTGGGTGGCAACTTTTTTTTTGACCAGGCAGTGTAATTTGTAAAGATCTAAATTTCAGATAAAAAAGGTCTGTTGTGCACATAAAAAATACAAAATAAAAACTTATATCTTTGAGTTCAGCTCATGAAAAATGGGAGCAAAAACAAAAGTGTTGTGTTTATATTTTTGTTCAGTATGAACCTGTAAATCTTTTGTTGCGCTTCAACAGGCATAATAAGTGGACGTTGTCCGTGAGTTTTACAGTGTAGTTTAACTTCTGTATTAGTAAATCTATTTGAATACAACTGTTCAGTTTGACGATGTCTTAAGCAGGTTTCAGCCCTCAGAGGAGACTCCCAAATTATCTAATGCTAGCGTCACTCGTATCAAATTTATTTTAAAAAAATCTTCCTTTGTGGTCTTCTGAAGACAGGGAGATTTTATCAAACACTAACTGGTCTTCATTTAGAAATCAGCAAGTTCAATCTAAATAAATTTTTTCTTAGCAAAAGTCCAGAATATGTTCTGTAAATTTAAATTTTCCTTTAGCGACAGCAATGCTAGTTTTCTTTACTCATCAGATTGTCTTTTCAGGTCTGCGCCTCTGTGGGCTAACAGCTTTCCTCTGCAGAAAGAAACCACAGGCTAGACGGGAATTATCATGAATGCTAGAAAATTTGCACCACCTGAAGTGAATTACTGTTAATGCAGGGAAAGCTGCTCTGCCTAAAAGTATTTACCGTAATGTATTAAATAGTTGCACAATCTAACTTTATGGTATCTTGAACTGCCAAAAATTGCATAACCGCTGCACTGTCCAAAATTATTTACCTTAAATACTAAGACTGTGTCACCTAACATGAGTTATAGGAAATAGGCAATTTATTTGTCTAAAATGAATTACTTTATTGTTTGTGTAGGAAAAACTGCTGTCTAAATGGAATTACTGCAAAATGTCGAAATCCTGCACAACGTTAAATGAAATACCATGATTACTGAAAAATAACTGTGCTGCCTAAAATGAAGAACTAAATGATTAAAAAAGTGATTTTGCTTTAAAAGAAATACATTAAAGGGGGGAGGTGTGAGTAAATTAATGTAGATATATTTATTTTATTCAAATTTAACAATTACTCTGTGTCCAGAAAAGACTTACCGTGTTTTCCGCCGTAAACGTCGCTTCGCCCTATGTTGCATCAGTCCAAACGTCTAATAAAGTGGAAAAATCCAAACGTATGTCGCTTTGCCGTATACGTCGCATCTATTATGTGTCACCGCTGACGCATTGCGTTTGTTACGCGTCACCACCGACAACCCAGAAATGTGGGCCAAACCTGGAAATGTGGGCTGGTATTGTGCCAAAAATTGATTGGCTGCCAAATGGCGGCCGCAGGAGCGTGCACGGGAGGGCTTAACAATGATTTGACAAGATTAACACTTAAAAGCAATTATATGTTTGCTCAAAATTATAGTAAAGGTGTCTCAGTCTAACTTTTGCTTAATAAATGCACTTTGATGGTCAAATCGGCTGCATTTCAAAACCTGATCCGCGGAAGTGGGCACGTGCCGAGGGATAGGCCGCTATTCATTTCTTTGAAATTTAACAAGATAACCACCTAAAGACAATTATTTGTTTGCTCGACTTTATATTAAAGGTGTGTCTCAGTCTAATGCTTACTTAATAACAGAATTTTAACTGTCAAATCATCTGCATTGCAAAAGTATTTGCTGCCTCGGTGCTCCGGGAGCAGGTAGACAGGGAGGAAAAAAGGAGGAACGCTGCGTGTTTCTTCAAAATTTAACAAGATCAGCACCTGAAGCAGTTATTCGTTTGCTCGACTTTATAGCAAAGGTGTGTCTCAGTTGAACTTTTACTTAATAAATGCACTTTATTGGTCGAATTAGCTGCATTTCGCCGGGGCGGTGCAACAAAATGAAGTCAATGTGACTGTTGCTCAAAGCAGTGAGCAGAACGAAGGTGGGAGTCTATGGCAAGCCGATTGTGTCATTAATATCTGGTGAGGATTCTCAGTCATCCAGGACATGGTAAATTCAAAAACGTTCAAGACAAAAACAGTAAAGTATAGAGTAAAGTATAATAAAGTTCAGTTGTTTTTGTCTTGAACTTTTTTTGAATTTGTCATTATAGCCACGTTTACCTATTACATGATACATCAGCATGCCTTACTGCTCTAGTGCCATCTAGCCACTGAAAATGTTACTGTAAGATTTTTCTCTGTCAGAATAAATGAAAACGGTCATATAAGCAAAAAATTGGTTTATAAATAAGTGGAAAAAATCCATAAATACGTCTCTTTGGCCTAAATGTCGCAGGGCATGCAAATTATGCACACAAAAAAAACGGTGACTTATAGGGCGAAAAATACGGTAATTTGGGTCTAGATTTGGGCCACAGTTTAGGCATTCCTATGTTAAACCATTTTTTGAGGGTAAAAGTGTAAAAAATGTCTCAAGATCTGGGATAACAAAGTTAAAATGTAATAGGTTTTTCTTTATTTATTTTGTCCCCTTTCAGGCGCCATCATTTATTTCACCTGCTTTCTGTCCTTTCTGAGCTATAATTTCCTAACAGACAACAGCATTTATGTCCTACATGGCCACTTTCTCCTGTTCTGTCCTTGTATTTGGTTAGTACACGAGTTTATGAAGAAGTCAGTGAACACAGTTTCAGTGCAATAATATATGTTCCTGATACAGCTGCTGCATTCAAATATTGGAGGTACAGGTCCATGCATCACTGTCAACAGCTCCAGCAACAACAGAGCAGAAGCAAAAAAGGGTCATGTCTCATGATGCGGCCCGTTTTTGTCTTGTAATAAAGTTTACACCGACAAAGAAAAGCTTCCATAATGAACAGAAAACACGTTAACAGCCATGCTGGGCTGTGAGAAAGTGGCAATTAAAGTCAAGCCCCTAAGTCCCCCCAGTCGAGTGTTGATGCAGGAGAGAGGGTGAGACAGGGGGGGATGGCGTTAATGAATTGAAAAATTAGCCACAGTGATTATTTACGCTTGCTCCGTCTAATTGCAGTTTGAGAACGAGATCATCACCAAGCTGGATCACGAGGTGGAGGGGGGTCGTGGAGATGAGCAGTACAAAGTTCTCTTTCAGAAAATGTAAGTGCTGATTAATGGGCAGGATAAAGTCTGAGCCGCTCACAAGTTAGATAATGCTAATTGCAACATGGCACTCCTCAAAATAACCACAGTGCTGATAATCGCACAACTTCTCAACACAGCTTGCCTCTTTTAGATGTGCAATTAGACGCTTACTCTGTTTAGGATGAAAGTCATGTTTTCTTTACGCTTTTTTTTTTCTTTTCGTTTCCGCGTTTGACATTTTACTGCTAAAGCAACTTAAGAGTGTTTTTTTTCTCCCGTTATCTCTTTCTTGTTTCCATAACAAAACACCGTTATTAAGATTGCTGGAGAACTGCCGGAAGCACGTGTACTTGGCCAGGACGGGGGAGAACTTCGTCACGTTGGTGGTGCGACTGCTGGAGAGGTTGCTGGACTACAGGACCATCATGCACGATGAAAACAAGGAAAATCGCATGAGCTGCACTGTCAACGTGCTCGTAAGATGGCTACTTTTACTTAATAACACAAATCAACACTAATGGACATATGTCTAATAAATTGGCTTTAATTGTGCAAGTCTACCCACAGATAAAATGAGCATTTTTCAAATGTCAGAAGTTTTTGCATAGCAAGTCACCTGAACTACAGCTCTGTGAAATATTATAATTAGAGGAAAACTAACTGTACACTTTTTCTCACATTTTATAATAATTCTGAGATTGCGTCAACATTTTTGTCTACTCCATGGCATAAAAGTAGACCTTAGGTGTTTTAGGAATGTATTTCATGCATCAAGAGCACAATGCACATAAGCTTTGCAGCCATTGTGGAACTCGTGGGTAACAATATTTTAAAGCTGTTAAATGTTCTCTCTGTTCGTGCCGTAGAACTTTTATAAGGAGATCGACAGAGAAGAGATGTACATCAGGTAAGATCCAGTCCAGCTTTGTGATTCACAGATTATATGGTAATGCGTCTGAATGTTCAGATCTTTTGAAGATTGTTACACAAAACACTGAAATAAATTGTTTCCTGCTGCACATCGGAACTTTCTTTGACTCTCCAACACTGTTAGAAATAAAAGAGGTGTTAAAAGTGATCTCTTAAATAAAAATATGGTAGGGACATACTTCTGAATTTTTAAAGTAGGATTTTGGGGAAGATTTATGAACAGCAAATATCTTACCTGTTGTAGATTGCTCATTTTACAGCCTCAGTTTAAAGAAATTGTTATTTTCCTGTCTGGATTGATGAGCTAACTTGAGTTTGAACAGGTCAAAGAGCGAATAGCTCCTTTTATACAACTGTGATCCCAATTTGTTATAATCATGTAAATGCTGTTCCTAAACAGTGACATTTGAAAATCCGCCAATTAGTGACGTTATATTTATTTTAGTATTTAAATATATTTAAGGCTTTAGAAACCCTTCCCACACTACTTGCAATGTTCTAAACTCTTAAACCTATGTCATTTTAACAACATGCATATAGTACTGTATATGTAGCTACTAAATTTTACTCACCATCTAGGCAGAACAGTAACGGCTCGGTTCTGGTTCGACTCAGTTCAGTTTCTGCAGACATACCCTGCAGCAACAAAGCCCACAATCAATGTTCTAGACTCTTAAACCTACTAATTTTAACAACTTATATGTACAGTAGCTTCTAAATTTTACTTACCAGCGTGTCCCACTCGGAGGTCCTCGTGGTCCGGTTCAAAGAGACAATAAAGTCCCGGTAGGCTCTGGATGGAGCACCGGACCTTCGGTGTTCGTATCCCGCTCGGAAGTCCTCGTGGGCCGGCTACCAGCTCTAAAAAATTCACCGATGGGTCTGGAGGTCTGGTTCTGCTCCGGTTCTGGTCCTGTTCGGTGGGTTCTGTGCGGCTCTCTGCATCCGCTGCCGCCAAACTCACTGTAATAAGTGCCAAACTTTTTCCGATCAGATCAGAACTTTCCCTCTTGTACTGTACTTTATTGCCGCAGAAGGCAACAGGGCTTCTAGGCAGGGCACTGTTGGCTTCTGGGAAATGTACTGTAGTTGTTATGAGCAGGGATACAGTGGACTTATTTAGAGAAAACTACAAAATGGCAGTGCCTGTCCAATTTATTTTTGTTAACTTTTTACAGTAGTGCTGTCCCATCATGTGAGTAATATTAAAGTTGACAATCATGTGTCCTGTTTTTTTTTTCCCTCATGTTAAATCTTACATAGAAAATCCGAGATAGAGCGAGTCTGTGAAAGTGGAACCGCGAGGGACTACTGTACACAATTATACTGCTATCTGTAGCACTTCTGGTGCCGCCTGTGGTACTTCCTGCAGGAATAACATTTCTGCAAAATTAACTATGTATGAAAAAAGTTACAGCAATGCAAAGGTTTTAAAAATTGTGTTCATTTGAACTAGGGGTGCAGGAAAAAAAATCAATTTTTTAAAGAATTTAGATTCTTATGGTGTGTTCACACAGTGCAGCGTTTTGACCTCCAAGCTTCCAGCTTCCATGTAAAGTCAATGGTGGACGCACCCAGCAGCCTCCTGGCGTCTGGCGTCAGGTCGCGTGCGTGTTGCGCGTTCTGAGGAGCGTTTTTCCGTGTACGTGAACCGGCGTCGGCTTCCAAGTTCCGCTTCAGCTGAGCTGAAGTTTTCGCGGTTCAAACGTTCAAACGCCGCTCAAATCTACCTGATTGGTTGGTGTGTCAACCAATCAGGGAGAGTCGGGGTGGAGCTATGTGACGCGGAACGAGGGGACGGTTGTGCGCATGCGCAACTGTGTGACGCATTGTTTGTTGGACAGATAGAAAGCGCGAAGTTGTGTACAATGGAGGAGAAACTCATCGTTGCTGTGTGTAACCGTCCAGTCCTTTACAACCAGTCAGATGTCCTCTACAGAGACAGAAATAAAAAGGTTGTTGCCTGGCGTAGTGTCAGTGATGAACTCAATACACCGGGTAAGTTTAACGTTTAACGTTCACAATTAACGTTATTAACGTTTAACGTTCTTCTTCTCTGCTAGCCGATTTGATTTTGATTTGATGTTTAGGGGCAGATATAATAAGATTTCATCTTCTTTCTGCTCCCTTCATTTTATCCTACTTGTATTCTTGTATCTGATGAAACTGTCTTGTACTGTATTGTTCTTTTAAAATGAATGAATAAACATCAATAAAAGAACAATACAAGACAGTTTCATCAGATACAAGAATACAAGTAGGATAAAATGAAGGGAGCAGAAAGAAGATGAAATCTTGAAATCTTATTATATCTTATTATTATTATTATATATATTATATATATATATATATATATATATATATATATTATTATATCTGCCCCTTATTTCACAGTTTGTTCAAACAATCATAACCTTCAAACTACATCACAAATTGGATAAAAAAAAATGATTTCAGCTATCACAAAGTATAGCCAACACATTTAACGTTTTTCAATGCCTTTGTTTAGTGGAAACATGCAAGAAGAGGTGGAAGAGTCTCCGGGACACCTATGCGAAGGAGGTGAAGAAGGATCAACACAGAAACCGGAGTGGTGCAGCCGCTGACAGCGCTCCTAAATGGAAATACATGGCGGTCATGGCCTTCATGAAGCCATTCGTCACGCCACGTCCAACCAGTGGCAACATGCCGGACAGGACAGATGTGGAGAGCACGGAGGACCAGGCCGCTGTTCACGAGACACAAGACCAAGAGGAGGCTGAAGACGATTCAGCAGCATTCGAGGCCTCGTCCATTCTTGGTAAGTTGTGACTCACAGACATACTGCAATGTTGTTATAAATATTAAAGTTAAATAAATGGTTTATTTGTTATTTGATTCACAGAAACTATTGACGCAGGTGTGTTGGAGCTGTCGCAAACCGTATCTCCAGTGACAACTCCTGCTCCAGCGAGAACGTCTTCTCCTGTCACATCATCCACCACGTCTGTGATGCCAGCACCTTCGTCTGCCCCAGGTGTGACTCTCATCGTGCTTTTTGTGTAGATTTAGTGTCAAAAAACCACAGACACAAATACTGATCCAGTGGTGGCAAAATCTCCCCCACTTCAAAACACACCCACACACACAGAACATATGTAAACTCATAAGAACAATTAATTGAAAGCTCATCTAACATTCAACACATGTACTGTGTTCTTTACAGGATCAGCGCGGAAGAGACCCCGTAGGGAGCAGGGACCCATGCAGCGCAATGACTTTGAGCGTAATGTGCTAGACTTTTTGAATAAAAGAAGTGACATGGCTGCAACATTGCCCCCCCCACCACCTCCCCTCGATGCAGTAGATCATTTTCTGTTGTCGTTGGGTGGTCCCCTTAAACGTATGCCCGCATTACAGCGTGAGAGACTTCAATATAAAATCCACACCATGGTTTATGAGGAGTCCACTGGCGACAGAGTGGGTCCAGTGACGTCCGAGGAAGTCTAAATACAGTACACACACACACACACATATAAATATATATAAATATATATATATAAATATATATATATAATATATAATATATATAAATATATATATATATATATATATATATAAATATATATATATAATATATATATATATAATATATATACATATATATATATATATAAATATATATACATATACTATATAAATATATAAATATATATATAAATATATATATATATAATACACACTTTGTACATACATATACACTTTGTATATATGTATATATTATTAGTTTTTTTTAGATAGCAATGTGTTTTCTACTTTTAAATAACTGTGTTTTGTTTATTTTAGATAGCAATGTGTTTTCTACTTTTAAATGTGTTTTCTACCTGTAAATAAATCTGTAAAATGTTGGTTTTAGTCTGCTATTCATTTTTTTGGTCCTTAGTTAATACTACATGTTGGCACAAAAGTTTCCCCAAATAACAAATACATGTACAGTACTAGTTCAGTACGACTTCAGATAATCGTTTTCTTACTTACTTAATAAAAAGTAATAATTAGAGATTATATAATGAAATGTAAGTTATATAAGGTATCACCATAAACCGAAAACAGTTGCGTTTCTGTATGAATACTTAAAACTAACTAAAACTAACCGAAAGACAGAACAGAAATTTATCACACAATTTTCATCTGTAATTTTTAATGCAATTATACACATTCAACAAATGAAAATGTGGATACGACAGTGTTCACAATGAACGGCGTGTACTTGGTCATATAAAGAACTAAATTAAACAAAAGTAATAAGTATAACAAAAAACAGAATGACTTGGCTCTGCAGGTGATTTGGTAGAACTTAACAGAGCCGTTGCAGGTCAGTGGGGGTGATGACTACTCTGTTTGTTGACATGCCACTGCTCCTTCTTCTGAGAAGTATGCCATGAATGCCCCTCTGGTGGCCATTGCCTCGCTTGACGCACAGTTTGCTCCCATTCTCTGGACACCAGGAAGGGGTTCTTCTGTTCCACGGTGTGCTGGTATGGTGTTGTCAACCCGCATTAAATTGTGGAGAACACAAGTGGCTTTGACACACTTCTCCACAACCTCAGGGGAGATTTCAAGGTCACGCCGAAACATACGCCACTGACAAGACCAGATCCCAAATGCGTCCTCAACCACCAAACGTGCACGTGACAGCCGATAGTTGAAAACACGTTGCTCTCTGGTCAGTTCCCCACGTCCTGGGAAGGGCCGCATTAAATTTCTGCGCAGCGGGAACGCTTCATCTGCCACGATGACGTGGGGCTGGGGTCCTCTGTCCCCACCGCCAGGGAGGTGCTGGTCCGGTGGCAGATTGAGTGTGCCGTCACGCAGAGCCTGACCAAAGATGGAGTTGGCGCAGCGGGAACGCTTCATCTGCCACGATGACGTGGGGCTGGGGTCCTCTGTCCCCACCGCCAGGGAGGTGCTGGTCCGGTGGCAGATTGAGTGTGCCGTCACGCAGAGCCTGACCAAAGATGGAGTTGGCCAAGATCCCGCCGTCACTGGTTCTTCCATATCCCCCAACATCTATGATACGGAACCTGTATTTTGCATCTACCACGGCTAGAAGAACCAATGAGTGTGAACCTTTATAATTAAAAAACATTGAGCCTGAATTGCGAGGTGCTTTCAGCCTGATATGCTTTCCATCCAAAGCACCGCAGCACAGAGGGAAGTTCCATATGTCCTCAAACTCCTTCGAAATGGACCTCCAATCATCCACTGTAGGTACAGCCATGAAGTCCTCCACTAGACAGTCCCAGATTGCTGTGGCCACATCAGGAACAATGGTGGCGACAGTGGAAATTCCCACACGAAAGCTGTTTGCTATGGTCCTGTAGGAGTCCCCAGTAGCAAAAAACCTGCATAGAGAAAGAGTAATTACAATTATTACAGAAATTACATTACATTAAACGTACTACATCTGTAATGCACATAATAGAACCTACACACGCACACACACACACACACCTCTATATGTATACACATTAGGATGTGTGGCAAACATCACTCAGATAGACACAATACTGTATGTATGTGCTTATGTACACACTCTTCTATAAAGAATGATATGTATTTCAATACAGGTATATATATATATATATATATATATATATATAATAATAATAATTTTATTTAAAAGCGCCTTTCATGACACCCAAGGACACTTAACTGTCTCTGTGACAGACACAGAGACAGACAGATAGACCGACACACACACAGACAGACATTGGCTCTTTTTATCTGTTGTCCAAAATAGAAAAGATGAATAGACAGATATTCGCGCTATTTATCTGTTGTTGCAAATAACCAACCGGAGACAGATGGCCAAGCGTTCTTCAGCTGGGATCGAGCGCCTGTAGCTGGTGTCCTGGTACGTGATGCGGGCACCAATGCGAGACAGCAGGTCGTCAAACTGGGCACCGTTCAGACGGAAGTACCGCTTAAAGCGCTGCTCGTCCATGCGCAGCTCCTGGATTAAATGGTGAAACTCCCCGAATTCAGAACGCCTCTGAATAGTTTCATGGACCCAGACACGGCGCCTTGCACGTCTTCGGCGTGCCACTAGCAAACATATTAATAAAGCTGCCTCCACATCATCCGCCATTTTGAGAACAGACGAACAACAAGACCGGAAAGAGAATCACGACGCTCCTCCCACACCCCGCCCCCACGACGCTGCTTCCAGGAAGCCGCCGCAACACTACAGTTTGGACACCAGGGGGCAGTGCGTCCACTTCCGTGCGTGAGGAGCGTCTTTGGAGGTCAAAACGCTGCACTGTGTGAACACACCATAAGTCCTGGCGATTCAGAATCGATTCTAAAAGCCCCAAAATCGATGTTTTTAATTTTTATTTTATTTTATTTTATAAAAAATTTTTACATTAAAACCCAAAAGATAAAGAAAATAAAACCATATCTCATAGTATATGAAAGAATACATAAAATGAAAGGTGGCAGAAAGAAGAAGAAATCTTACTTTATCTGCCCCTTTTTTCAAAAACAAAACAAGTTCAAACTATCAATTCAAACAATAATCTTATAAGTAACAGAGCAAAAAGCTAACCTAAAACTGGTTATTTAAGTTACAGAATTTAATGCATTCCTGTATTATTTGTTCCTATTTTTTGGGATAAATATCAAACGATGCAAAACAGTTGATACAATAAGGAACCTAAAATTATTGTTTTAAATAAATGTTCTATTTG
>JBBPBX010026374.1:0-38151 GCA_038048925.1 Garcialebias charrua | reverse complement strand
ATCCCGATGCTCTTTTTGCTTCCAAATCAGCTTGACAGTTACATTCTTGATGTTTATTCATGGTCTGTGTGTTGGTTTTGTCAAAGCTGTGAAACCATATCGCACGTCTGCTTCCTTTGTCTCCCTTTGCTGTCCAAAAACCCTCTATTGTCCACTGACCCAAAGTTCACACATAGCCTTGCCTTCGCCCTCTGCACTGACTGTGTTCCTCTTGCCGCTTCAAACCTACCATCGCGTCAAAACACTGATCTGTCTGAAGCTCCTTACCAAACCAGCACTATCACTGCTCCGCTTTTGTTGTCCACAGAAACCACTTTCCTCACTGACCACCACGTGCTCCTTCTGTGTTTTTCTTAATTTTCTTTTATTTTATCCTGCAAATTTGTTCTCTCCCTGTCATCAGCTTGTGCTCTCCTTATCTCTGAAAGCCTGTTCTTACTTAATTGATCTTATCTGCACTGATTAACGATCCAATTCCTGCGGCATAGCTATAATCCTAAATTTTAACGAATCTGTTGTGCACACCAGACTCCCAGAAACGCGTTCCCTCAAGGAGAACTGCCGTTATTTATCTAACCTTTAACACCCAATATGAATAATTGTGGTGACACCAATTTTACCTGTGAAAATATTCACAAACTCATTTTGCTGTGGCCCTCGGGATGAGAGCCTTGTTATTTTGTTTAAGAGCCCTCTGGAACCGGGAGGAGCAGGCGAACAGAGCTCCAAATCAGTATTAACCTAATAATTATGTGACCTGCGGCGGCCTGTTCTATGTGTCATCATTAAATAATGCACTTTACGTTTGGACCCTGAGACTGAGGCCCCAGTGTGACCCCACCGATTCAAATGGGAGGCCGACGCCTTCACGGGTTGCTGGAATGAGTGACTCCTGACAGCTGTTCCACATGCTCATGCTCTGGTCGTGTGAGCTTGTCCATTGTCCAGCTTAGGTCAGCTTCAGTGCCCCGCCACTTCTTTCTGGTGGCTTTCTCTGCAGGATGCCCCAAGTCCTGACTTCACTTGATTTCACGTTGTGTTTGCTGACTTTGACATCTGTTTGTGTCCTGGACTGTTCTTTTGTTCAGGTCGTTGCCTTGAACTATGGCTGAGGAAGTTCATGGACATTCTGGTGTTTGAATGACAGTTCTTTGGTTTTTCTCCCTTAAACTGTCCTTGTCTTGTGTCCATTCATGAGTGAGAGGTCTTGCTCTCGCTTTCTGGCAGCTGTCGCTCTCAGAGTCAAAATGAACCATGTAGACGTCAGCTTTATGCATTCAAATCCAATCGAGCCACCACTGTTACCCCAATCCCCTGGCAAACGCAAAAGTATCATGCATTTTGGTTGAATCCTAGCTCATGGCAAATTACAATTATGTGTTCTGTAAGAAAATAGGTCTGTCTGTCTGATGCTCCCCTTCCCGCACTGCGTGCTGTCATGCTGTAGGCTGAAAAAGAAATGCGAGTAATTTGTCTAATAATAACGCCAATAATATCACTATATGAAAACTCAACAGTGAAATCTTCTCGGCATTTGTCTCCCAGAGCACATCTCTTTGGATCTGGTCGGCACAACGTTTTTCCTTTCCCTAATCTAAAGTCAAAAGCAAAAAATTTTACAAAAAGTTCTGACCAGAAATTGAAAATGAATTTAACCTTGACCCAAGACTGTCTAATCCAATCTGACTGTCCAATCTACATGTCATTGTTGATTTTTTTTTTAACTTTATTTACCCAACCGAGGTCTGTCTGCTTGTTTTGTATATAATGTATATAGAAATCTGTCATATCCTGTTGGTTTTGAAATGTCAACATCTGTTTACTGTGATTGTAGTTTTCTTTATTTTCCTTTGATAAGTGCAAATGCCTATTGCCAATGTGACGTGTGCTGCTGACCACTTGACCAGGTCACCCTTGTAAACTAGATCTCTGTCTCAACGGGCTCTACCTGGTTAAATAAAGGTGATTGATTAATTGATTGATTGTTGATTTTTCTCTAGAACTCTCGTGTTCATCTAATTGATGCTCTGAAACTTCTCAAAGTAAGCTTTTCGCTCTGTGGCTGATTTCTAGATAATTTTCACCTCACCTGCCTGATCGTCTCTCTGGTATTTCCACAACCTCTGAGTGGCCTTCCTGCACCTCTCTTCCAATATGAACCTTTTCATATCATTCCACATTTTTCTGGCTTTTTCCCTCCTTCAGTTTCTGCAATTTGCTTCAACCTCCTGTAGGTGGCGCTGTTTGACTGCTCTTCTTCCTGCCACCTGCTGCTCTGAATTTTCTTTAAATTGAACAGTTCTATGTGTGGCCTAATTTCTGTCCAGTGTCCGCAATTAAGAACAATTCTTCTAGAAGGTCAATCTGTTCTAGCTGTTCATCATAATTATTAATTAACTGTTTATAGTCTGCGACCGTTTTACAATGAGCTATCTCCGTTCCAATTCCATAGAGCTTTTTGTTTCTTGTTTAAATCTGGTTAGGACTCAATTAGCTAAAATTCCTGTTGATCCGTCTGCTTTCTCAACAATTTTTGATGCAGGTTCGCTCCAATTGTTATCCCTCTCTGTCTTCACCGTTGGTAAAAATCTGATATTTGCTCGGATCCTAAGCAATAGCTCAAAAAAGTTTCCTTGTTCCTGCATTTTTTATTCTTAGTTTTTATTTTGCATGTGTGCTATAATTGCCACTCAAAACATTCACCCAAAATCTTTATTTCCCAAGCATCCACAGATGAGCTGTGCATGAGAACTACAGGGCCAAGCCTGTGGAACATCAGACTTGCCCCACTGTTCTACAACAGCGCCCTCTGTCAGTCATGCAAAATATAGCAGCACCATTCACCACTGGAAAAAGAAAACTTCACTTCACACTCACTTCACTCTCTCTGAGTCGACACAAACAATTAATGACAATCAAAAACACCGAAAATGGACATATATATATACAAAGACACCCCCCTTTGACATTAATTGACACGAACAGACAAAAGAAACGAGGACAAATAAGTGGGATCCCTTCCCCCCAAAATAATGATTCACATTAAAAAATTTAAAGAAATGCGACGCAAAGTATTATAAAACAAATTAAACACAGGTCCAAGTGTCAGCAATACGCTTTCGTACACAACCCTCTGCGGTTGCTTTCAAGTGGCAGCAATACGCTCCCGTATTCAACCCTCTGCAGTTGCTTCATCTCTTTTTTTCTTTACTACAGACCTCTTTCGGTCACCGCTCGCAGTGTGATTCCACTGCACTGATCCGCAAGTTTAGCGCAAGGCACTCTGGGAGCTGTAGTTTTCACCTCAGCGTGAACTTCCGGCGACCTCCCCACGCCGCCAGACTTCGGCCACGTCCGATCTTTGAAACAAGCGGCAGTCGTTTTTTCTACTCATGTGCGGGCATGAAACAAGTTGAACGACCTCTTCCAGCTACTCAAAGGATCGAACGCTCCGGAACCACTTTTCTAAACAAGACAGTGAAACAGGTCTCCGTGACTCCCACTAGTCACGCGGACGAACGGATCCGCCCCACGCAAACAAGCGGCCACAACCTGCCCCCACGGCCCGAATAGAAAACGTTTATCCCCCAAAAGTAAGTAATCAAAGCCTCAATGTTCGAGCACCTCGTGATTAAATGAAACCCGAACCACACACACACAACGACACACACGAAGGAAAAACCACGAGCACGCGCCCCCCCCTTCACGAGCACGCGCCTCGGCCCGACACCGAGCTGCCGGGACCGTCTCGCACACACACACACACAAGCGTCTGTTCAAACTGAAACCTGTGTCGTCAGAACAAGCCAAATACGTATATTTAACTTTAACTCTAAGAACCAAAATACATCACGAGACTGAACTTCCTCTGTTTGCAGTTTAATTTGGGACTGTGGCCAAATAGTCGTTTCTGTTTAATACACGGTCGACTCACCTCATGTAGTCATGTCACAGAGCTCCACTGCAAAACATCTGAAGAAAGTCATCGTCGCACCCTCCAAATCAGAGAAAGAGACAAGGCCAGACGGTCGGGGTCACCATGTTGAAGGGATTTCTCTTTAGGTGTTCGAATGACCAGTCTCTCTTAGGAAAATGATGAAGATTTATTGACAGAAACACAGGTTTACAGGTTAACAGAGTTACAGCATGAATAAGCAATTCTTTGTGCACAGAGAATTGTGAGCATTTTGACAGACCTGTCCTCGGCGAGGTTCTTCAAAAAGTGCTGAAGATATCTGAGATGTTTTGGAGTATGAAGCTGCCGTTTGAGCTTCTCTGGTCTCTGATTGGCTCAGAGCACTGATAAGGCGTCCTGGAGCCTTTCTGCTTGTCAGTTCTATGACCTTGTAGATTTATAGCTGTGGTGAGAAGTCTCTCGAAACTGTGTTCTTTGTTCTGCTTATCTGCTCAGTAAGAGAGTTTTAGAAATGTACCATTAGATGTGTCCTGTGTGTAATATTAATGTAAATTAATGTCCAAGTGTGTGGTTCATAAGTACTACTTATTTTAATGTAAATTAATGTCCAAGTCCTAGTATGTGTGTGTGGTTCATAAATACTACTTATTTTAGTAGTATGATTCCTGTGTTTGTGTGTCTGTGTGCTCTGATTTCCTCAGAAGACCAAGAGAAGCACAAAGGGCAACTGCCCGCTTAGCATGTTATCTGCCTCTGAACATCCTGTTTGTTAGATCTAAAAGTATGTCTTATAATGTTGTCTAATTGCATAAACATATGTAAAACAGTTGTGAATACCTTGATTATAAAGCACTTGTGTATTAATCATATATAGTAGTGTATTCGATTCAAATGAGATTAACATATAGAACTTCTAAACGTGTGTATTTTCCTTCAATTCAGAGCAGCTCACAGTACTGAGACTGCACTGCTGAGAGTAACAAATGATGTCCTCATTGCTGCTGACACTGGTTCTCCCTCCATCCTTGTCCTCCTTGACCTCACTGCAGCCTTCGACACTGTGGACCATAGTATCCTCCTCCACCGTCTTCATGTGGAGGTCGGTCTCTGTGACACTGTCCTGGACTGGTTCAAATCTTTCCTCTCCAATAGGCTGGAATGTGTTAGCCTTGGCAATGCCACTTCCCAGACAGTCGGTGTCTCCTATGGTGTCCCTCAGGGGTCAGTTCTGGGGTCCCTGCTGTTTTCCCTCTACATGCTGCCTTTAGGTCAAATTATTAATCAGTTTGTGGTGGACCACTAGGGGGCTCTACTCACACCCAGTGGACCCAAGGTGTTAAGGATGCTTTTATTGTGAAAGGTCCAGAGGACCGGATGTTATGTTGGTATATAAGGCGGTGTTGGGTGGTTTTCCCGCCAGTTGAAAGTAGGAGTGAATAAAGTGAAGATCTGCATCCCGTCTCCCGTGTCGTCTCTTCACCACCTCCTACAATTGGTGACCCTCGTGAGCTGAATATGTCGACGCAGGAAGCTACAGCCAGCTCCCTTCAGCTGTCCCCTGTGGTGGAACCCCCACAGGCGGCCTCGCTCGCTTTTGCGGTGTCCGCCAGGATGCCGGACTTCTGGCTGAACGCCGCTCCGGCGTGGTTTGCTCACGTCGAATCGCAGTTCGTCCTTCGCGGGATTTCTTCAGACGACACCAAATACCACCATGTGGTCGCGGCGCTGGACCCACGGTCAGCCCAGCGGGTAATGAGCCTGCTCGAGGACCCTCCTGCACAAGGGAAATACGCCGCAATCAAGGAGCTCCTTCTGCAGCGTTATACGCTTTCAGACGCGGAGCGCGCGGAGAAACTGTTTTCCTTCCCCGGTTTGGGCGATGGCACAGCTCTGGAGCTAGTGGAAGGCATGTTAGCCTTGCGGGGCTCAGGCGACTGCGAGTTCCTTTTCCGCCACCTTCTCCTCCGCAAGTTTCCAGCACCAGTGCGTAATGTCCTGGCAAACTCCCCGCTTCTGCAGCAGAAGAATTACCGCGCGCTGGCCGGAGAAGCTGACCGCATTCTTCTAACGACAAGGACCTTCGAAGTCCAGATGGCGGCCCACGGATCTCCAGCAGCGCCCGAGTTTCAAGCAACGCCCTCAGCGCCGGACGAGCCATCGGTGGTAGCAGGGGTCGCTACCCGCAGGCGGACAGGAGCCACCTTTTGTTTCTTCCACCAACGTTTTGGCGCCAAAGCACGAAGGTGCGTCCCGCCGTGCAGTTTCAAGCCTCAGGGAAACGACAACGCCAACGCACGCTAGCAGCCGCGGCCGTTGGCGACAAGGAAAGGCTGCTTTTCATCGAAGACTCGAGGTCGGGGAGGCGGTTCCTGGTGGACTCTGGTTCGCAGAAGAGCCTTGTTCCCCCGTCTGGCTCCGACACGTTGGCTGAAGGCTGCGGGCCGCAGCTAACCGCGGCTAACGGCTCACCCATCAGGACGTTTGGTGAAAGGTTGGTGACTGTTCGTTTCCATGAACGAGACTTCCAGTGGAACTTTGTGGTAGCTGCTAGCTCAGTCCCTATTTTAGGGGCTGATTTTCTTTGTGCTCACGGGCTCCTGGTTGATATGGCTAACAGGCGTTTAATAGACGCTGTGTCGTTCTCGTCACTGCCTTGTGAGACGCGAGGAGCTGGGCCTTTAATGCATGCTAACTTTTTAGCTTCGGGTAATGTGTTTCAGCGTTTATTGTCTGAGTTTCCCTCGCTGACTGTTCCTAACTTTGCCAACACAAACACAAAGCATGGGGTTGAACATTATATTCCCACAACAGGCCCCCCGGTGTTCGCACGTGCACGCCGCCTCGATGCTACTAAGCTAGCAATAGCACAGGAAGAGTTTGCTAACATGGAGCATTTAGGCATCGTGCAGCGCTCAAACAGTCCGTGGGCCTCCCCCCTGCACATGGTGCCCAAAGCAGACGGCAAATGGCGGCCATGTGGGGATTTCCGCCGCCTTAATAACATCACGGAGAACGATCGTTACCCCATCCCCCACATCCAGGATTTTTCAGTGCACCTGGCTGGGACCTCCATTTTTTCTAAAGTAGATTTAGTACGCGGGTACCACCAGGTTCCTGTGCATGTGGAGGATGTCCCTAAGACCGCTGTGATCACGCCTTTCGGCCTGTTTGAGTTTTTGCGCATGCCTTTTGGTCTTAAAGGTGCAGCACAAACATTTCAGCGGTTGATGGATTCAGTCCTAAGGGGTCTGTCATTCGTATTTGTGTATCTGGACGACATCCTGGTGGCTAGCAGCTCAGCTGACCAGCACATGTCCCACCTCCGTGAGGTTTTTCAGCGCCTAGCAGCACATGGCCTGATTGTAAATACAGCAAAATGCCAGTTTGGGCTGCCAGTCATTGATTTTTTGGGCCACCGCATTTCTGCCAGTGGTGCTGTCCCGTTACCAAACAAAGTGCAGGCGGTGTCAGATTTTCCACAGCCCCAGTCTGTTAAAGCGCTACAAGAGTTTTTGGGAATGGTTAACTTCTATAACCGTTTCCTCCCCAGGGCAGCACAACTGCTGCGCCCGCTCTATGGAGCGCTGAAAAAGAAAAAGCCCAACGACAGTGTTGACTGGACACCAGAACGCCTACAGGCATTTGGTGATGCTAAAGCTGCACTGGCCACTGCTGCCCTTCTGGCCCACCCATCCCCGGCGGCACAAATAGCTTTGACAACAGACGCTTCTGATGTTGCGGTGGGGGCTGTGTTAGAACAGCAGGTGTCAGGAGTTTGGCAGCCGCTTGCATTTTACAGCCGTACGCTGCGGGACAATGAGCTTAAATACAGTGTTTTCGACAGGGAGTTGCTGGCGCTTTACCTAGCTACACGCCATTTCAGGTTTTTCCTGGAAGGCCGCCAGTTCACTGCATACGTTGACCACAAACCCTTGGTGTTTGCTATGTCGAAAATTTCTGACCCCTGGTCTGCCCGCCAGCAACGCCACCTCGCAGCGGTGTCTGAATTTACTACAGACATTCAGCATGTGGCTGGAAAGTCCAACGTGGTGGCCGACTGTCTCTCCCGGGTGCTGATCTCCCCCGTGTACGTGGGCATCGATTTTTCTGCCATGGCTGCGGACCAACGTAGCGACGCAGAAATACTCGAGCTCCAGTCCGGGCCCACGGGCCTCGAGTTGGAGGAACGGCAGGTGGATGACGGAGGTCCTCTCCTGCTCTGTGACGTTTCTACTGGCAGGCCCCGCCCCCTGGTTCCAGTTTCATGGCAACGCCGCGTTTTTGACTCCTTGCATTCCCTTTCTCACCCAGGGGTTAGAGCATCGGTGAAACTGGTCAGCTCAAAGTTTGTTTGGCCCGGTCTGCGTAAAGCGGTTAAGGAGTGGGCAGCAGCGTGTGTCCCATGTCAGCGTGCTAAGGTTGACAGGCACACCAAAGCACCTTTGGAACCTTTCCCTATCCCTAGTCGGCGGTTTGACCATGTGCACGTGGACCTGGTGGGCCCTCTGCCTCCATCACAAGGTTTTACTCATCTGCTGACTATGATAGATCGGACCACCAGGTGGCCTGAGGTGGTTCCTCTGACATCCACAACGGCTGCAGTGGTGGCCCGGGCATTTTTGTCTACCTGGGTTGCACGTTTTGGCCCCCCTTCAGACATTACATCAGACAGGGGCCCGCAGTTTGTTTCTGAGCTTTGGTCTACCATGGCCAAGGGCCTGGGGACGAACGTTCACAGGACCACAGCTTACAACCCTCAAGCTAATGGTTTGTGTGAACGGTTTCACAGGTCATTGAAAGCTGCACTGCGCGCTGCATTGACCGGTGACAACTGGATTGACCGTCTTCCCTGGGTTTTGTTGGGTTTACGTACCGCATCCAAAGAGGACCTGAACTCTTCCCCGGCTGAACTGGTTTTCGGTCAGCCTGTGCGCGTCCCCGGTGAGTTTTTACCTGAGGTACCCTCACCACAGTTCGCTCCGCCGTTGCAACATTTTTCGTCTCAGGAGGACTCCGTTCGTGTCCCTGGCCCGGTACACCATTGTTTACCTCAGTCATTTGTCCCTAAGAGTCTGGAGTCCTCTAAATTTGTTTTTGTCAAACACAATGCACACAGGACACCACTACAGCCTGTGTATGATGGACCGTTTCGGGTTCTTCAGCCAGGTCCAAAACATTTCCTTTTAGATTTAGGGGGTCGTACTGAGACTGTCTGTATTGATAGGCTTAAACCAGCTCATGTTATGTCAGATGATCAGGTTGTTACGGCCCAGGCTCCTCGCAGGGGCAGACCTCCATCCACGTTGCTAACGGATGGCTGCCCTCCTTCCAGAGACTCTCAACAACCATTGGAGCCCGAATCTTCTGCAGCCCCTCCTCGTCACCCCCCGCTTCATCGAACTGGTTCTGCGGGGCCCAGGTTCAGCCGTTCTGGGCGTTTAATCAAACCTAAAATGCGGGACTAGTGATGGACCTTACTGGGTGTTCTGGGGGGGCGTGTGTGGTGGACCACTAGGGGGCTCTACTCACACCCAGTGGACCCAAGGTGTTAAGGATGCTTTTATTGTGAAAGGTCCAGAGGACCGGATGTTATGTTGGTATATAAGGCGGTGTTGGGTGGTTTTCCCGCCAGTTGAAAGTAGGAGTGAATAAAGTGAAGATCTGCATCCCGTCTCCCATGTCGTCTCTTCACCACCTCCTACAAGTTCAACATTTCTTTTCACTGCTATGCCGACGACACACAGCTTTACATCAGGACTGGAACATCATCATCATCCCTATCTCCGTCTTCACTCACTGTTCTCTCTACCTACCTGGAGGAAATAAAGGCATGGATGAATCAGAACTTTCTTCAATTAAACTGCTCGAAGACTGAGGCCATATTGATTGGCACCCCTCACCAGATACAAACATCAACTTTAACAACAATCTCCTTCTCTGGTCAAGACATCCCCCTCTCCACCTCTGTTACAAATCTTGGAATAAAAATGGACTCTCATCTTACATTTGAAAATCACATTAAGCATCTGTTTAAAACCTGCTTCTTCCATCTTCGAAACATCTCCAGACTTCGCCCATCTCTGACTTTTCCTGATGCTGAGAAACTCGTCCATGCCTTTGTCTCCTCCAGGCTCGACTACTGCAACTCCCTGTTTATTGGTATCCCTGGCAAAAACCTTCAGAAACTTCAATACATTCAAAACAGTGCAGCAAGGATTCTGTTGAGAGTTCGTAAATTTGAACATATTACACCCATTCTCCATAACCTCCATTGGCTTCCTGTCACCTACAGAATTCAGTACAAAACTGCTCTCATTACCCATCAATGCTTGCACGGCACTTCACCTGACTATCTAAAGGACATTCTTGCACCATATTCATCCACCCGGTCTCTACGATCACAGAACAGTAATTTCCTTCATATTCCTCGGACCAAATTGAGGACCATGGGAGACCGAGCATTCTGTGTGGCTGCCCCCCGCCTGTGGAACTCCCTCCCTGACGACCTGAGAGCTCCACAGTCACTGGTTGACTTTAAAAGCAGCATAAAGACTTTTCTTTTTAAGCAAGCCTATTCTGCCTCCACATGATTTTATCTTTGATCTTAGCTGATATCATTATTGATTTTACTTGATTTTATCACTTGCTTTATTTTATTTATTTTTTAAGCAAGCCTAATCTGCATCCACATGATTTTATCTTTGATCTTAGTCAATATTATTATTGATTTTATTTGATTTTATCACTTGTTTTATTTTGATCTTTGCTTTGTTACACTTTGTAGCACTTTGAGATTTTTAGTAATGAAAAGTGCATTATAAATTGAATTCATTATTATTATTATTATTATTACCATGAGTTTTTAAAACCACCAGATCATGATAAAGTGATTTCTTACCACACACCTCAACAGCAGAAGCACAATCAGAGCTCTGACAAACTTTTCTGAAAGGCCACACCTGCTCCTTCATTTGCTTGCCTTTCAATCAGTAATGGAGAGCACCAACAGGTGCCACTGGTTACATCAAGAACATAAAAATACAATAAATTAATTCATTTATTTGTAAATTATTTTGAGAATTGTGAAAAGTCTCTCCATTCTGTCTCTACTTACATTTGTTCTTCTCTTTGCTGCTTCATCTCTTCTGCTGAACTAAAATAAATCATCCCCTCTGTCCTGCTGCCTCTTTCTTCCCCGTCTCCGTTCCTCAGCCCTGACTCACCCGCTGCTGCACTTGGACCTGGAGTGTCCTCAATGATGGAGACAGTTAGGACAGGAGGTGCAGTGGAAGGTCTGTCCTAAAACCTCGTCCATGAGGACAAACCAGGACCAAGTCACAGCAGCAGCTTCCCATTAACTCCTTGACCCGCCTGGATATTTACAGTCCTGAACAGAGGAAACATCACAGTTGGCAAAAAGAGCAACAAACATAAAAATAAAAAAAACTTGACATGTATTAACAGCTGCACGTACAAATTATATTCTTCATTACACATGCACATACTTTGTATTTATTTTTTTAGATTATCCTATATCTTTTTTGCCTGCAGAGGAGTTACCTTGTCATGCAGGCCCAATCTTCTCCAAAATGATCCTAATAACAGCAACATAAAATGAATGAAGAGGGGAAACATGGAAAATAATGTCTTAGAAAAACTGTAGTTTCCACCGCACAACACAAGAAGAGCTGTACAGTACTTCATTAAGATCACAGGTTCTGTACAGTATGAAGGTTAATGAAACTGTACTCAGTCAGAAGCATAAGATGAATAAATTGATTCAGTCGTGTACCTCCATAACACAGCTGCAGATTTGTTTTGCACTCGTGAAAAGGTGGCTGTTTTCAATCTGAAGCTTAATAAAAGCTTAATTATTAACTCACAGGTCTAATTAAGAGCTGGTCACTTTCCTCAGCAGGGATAAACACTTCTACTTTGCGTTTTGTAGCCATTATCTTCTCATTTGTACAGGTTAAATACGTGAAAACATAAGCGGCCATAATCGTGCATAAATGTTTTCTGAATGAACAAGTGTGGACGGTTTAATAATAAAAGCTTAATAAAAGCTTCAGTCTACTCCTTGCTCCCTTAAAAAATAAAAAATAAAAAGTAAAATTAGCTTAGCGGCGAAAATATTATGGGACCCATTGTACGAGCTGATCTCCGACAAAAAATAATACAAAAAAATGTCTACGCAAATGACAAAAGCCTATCATCTGCTTAAAATCATAACCGCTTTAGGCTTTTAATTTTTTAATCCCACATTTTAACATAACTTACTTTTAAAAGTGTATTCCGTCGCTTCGTCCGCCATAACATCATCCAAAATTTTCCCTCAATACGCACGCGCAGTGTAAACGCAATGCATTTTGGGAAAGCCTCGGTCTTGAAGGATACCAAGTACACCAGTACACCTCGCTGCAGCGGGACTGAGGGACGCTTTTTTGTCACGGACCACATCCGCGCTGACAGGATATGGTCTGTTAGCAGCCCGTAAATAAGTTTTTTTCGTTTTTACTGATAGATAATTAGTTATTAGCGATACTGCATTTTAAATAAAAATAATGCAAATCCGCTTATGAATTATAAAAGTTAGTCAATCCGCTGTAAAGCTAACAAATTGTTTAGGTACGCTATAAGCGGATTAGCGCATTAGCGCTCCCTAGCGGTCTGGCGCCCACCTTTGAAAATCTCCACTAGATAATTACTAGAATAAATATTTCATAATAATGGTGTGGAGAGGATGGCTGTAAGGGAAGAAGGGAGGCCATCACAAAAAAAAAGAAAATTATTGTTTTTAAATCATCCAGGGGGCCATAAATAATGAGTTTGCGAGCCGGATCTGGCCCGCGGGCCGCCACATTGACATATGTGTCTTAAAGAATAAAAAAAGACTATGTCATAGCAACATGTGTAATAAAATACAAAACTGCATGATGGTACCAAAAGTCTCTACTTGATACTTTGACCACTGCTTGCTCTGCCATGTGATCCTACACATTACAGTGTAAAACTGCTGCAAGTAAAAAAAAAAAACTATTACACTTAAGAAACAAAGTGCAAATCATATCCATCAAACAAAGTATGGGTCAGTCAAAGAGCTCTGCATATTCTTGTTATTTGAGGGTTCTGGCACAAAAAGTGCAAATCTGTTTTTTTGGAAGACAAATTTTGGTAAATAATAATAATAATAATAATAAATTGTGACAGCATAATGAAAAACAAAAGAAATATCCATCCATCCATAATCTTTACCCGGTTAAGACTGGGGATTGGCCAATCTCTAAGTATTTGAAAAATTGGCACCAGTAAAACAGTGCAACCCAATGTTATTGGTCCATGCCGTTAGAAAAAAGGGAAAATATATAACAAGACAAAAGTTAAAACAAATGTGGGAGTGTGCGACGTGCATTGTTTTAAGTGGAAAAAACATAGGTGCCAGTACCCTCCCTAATGTCATAATAATATGCATACCTGCAAACTCAGAAGGGATGAAAAAGGTGACAAACGTTGCGCCTACCCCCCTCCCCCCGAAAGATTTTGTAATTTTTTAACATGCTTCAGGTAAAAGTCATTTACTAACCTGATTTAATGAGAACATAAATAGGAAAGATTGTGTCAACCAAAAAATCAACAACCAACAACAGCAGCAAGTCAAATACAGCAGAACATTTTGCTAACAATGCGCTGCTCCGAGTCAACAGATGCATTTAAAAACTTAAGACTTATCTCTTCAGACAGGCTTTTGGTTAATTTTGTACATTGATTTTAGAGTTTGTTATGTTTTACCTTTTTGTATAGTACTTCTGTGATTTTATGATTTTATTTTTCCTTTTGTAAAGCACTATGTGACTCTCATGTCTGTGAAATGTGCTATATAAATAAAACTTACTTACTAACAGTAAAAACTAATTTCTTAAATATGCTGGTGAAGATGTTTTGCCAGAAATTTTGAATAAAGTAGATGCCATTTCCTGCATTCTGGTGTATAGTAACAAGTTGTTAAACATCTCTGTTTACCTACATGTAAACATGATTCACTAACTATTTTAGAGACATCTAACAAAATAAAGTCAGGTCCTGTGGACAGATTAAAAAATTGTTTAAATTATTATTGATCATGAATCAGGATATTTTAGAGACACCTCATTCAACTAGTTCATATAGACATCATCCTGTTTTTAAACTCACTCCTGTGGCTAAGATAATTAAATTCTTATATATACAATATACAATGTTGAAGATGTGGTTGATGTAAACTTTTATCCTGCTATAAAAGTCTGTGAATACTATAATGAAGAACAGTTTAATGACATCAATATAACAAATGGAAATCTCTCTATTATTCACATCAATAGTAGAAGTATAAATGCAAATATATCCAAAATAACAGATTATTTAAAACAGTTAAACAGAACTTTTACATTAATAGCACTGTCAGAGACATGGCTTAATGATGAAAACAAAAATAATGTTCACATCGAAGGATATGAATTATATCATTTAAACAGAAACAATAAAAAAGGTGGTGGAGTAGCTCTATTTGTCAAAAATGAAATAAAGTGTAGAATAATTAATGAAATGTCAATAATTGTTGACAATCTTATGGAAATAATAACAATAGAAATATTAAACGAAAATGCTAAAAACATATCCATAAGTTGTGTATATCGATCACCAGGATCAAATATAGAAATATTCACCGATAAAATCATACAACTATTGGAAAAGAGTTTAAATAAAAAAGTTTTCTTGTGTGGAGACTTTAATATTGACCTGGGAAATAAAACAGATTCAAATAACATCAGCACATTTCTAAATTCAATGTATAGTTTAAATCTTTATCCGTTAATATCAAAACCAACAAGAATTACAACTCATAGTGCTACGATAATTGACAACATTTTCACAAATATAACAAATGGGGATGTGACAGGTGGTATCTTAACAACTGATTTAAGTGATCATTTACCAGTTTTCACTATCTACAGAAATGATCAAAACATTACAAAAGAAGTTACAATTAAGAAAAAAATAATAAACACATCAAAAAAAGCTATGGATCAATTAAAAGATGATTTACAGAAGCAAAACTGGAAGGACGTGTATATTGATGATGTTAACAGATCATATGATGAATTTATGAATATTTTAGAAGCTCTGTATGAAAAGAATTGTGTGCAAAGAAATCGTAGAAAAAGAAATATTGTCGACCAACCTTGGATGACTAAAGGGTTGAGAAATGCTTGTAAAAAATACTTGTATTCATGTTTCTTAAAAACGAGAACACAACAAGCTGAAGAAAAATATAAAAAATATAAAAATAAATTGGTAATGATTATAAGAAAATGCAAGAAAGAATACTATAGTGATTTATTAAACAAGAGTAATGGTGACACTAAAACAACATGGCGAGTTATAAATGATGTTCTAAAAAGTCATAAAGCGAAAACGAACATTGCAAAATATTTTGTGAAAGATGACAAAGAAATACATGATGAGAATGATATCGTAAATGAATTTAATCAATATTTTGTAAATATTGGATCAAGCCTTGCAGCTAAAATACCAAAAGTAGATAATAATGTGTGTCATTCAATTAAAAGCTGCACCAACAGTATTTTTCTTAATGGAACTAACAAAGAGGAAATTATGAAAATGGTAAAAAATCTCTCAGACAAGAGATCAAAAGACTGGGTGGACATGGATATGATGTTCGTAAAAGAAATAATGAGTTATGTTATTGAACCGTTTACATATATATGCAATTTATCTTTTTCAACAGGAATATTTCCAGATAACATGAAAGTAGCAAAGGTAATTCCTCTTTTTAAAAATGGTGATAAATGTGTATTCAATAATTATAGGCCAATATCCTTGTTACCACAGTTCTCAAAAATTCTAGAAAAACTATTTGTGACCAGATTGGATCAATTTATTGATAAACAAAATATTTTAAGTAGCAGTCAGTATGGGTTTAGAGGAAAAAACTCTACATCAATGGCTCTCATGGATTTAATGGAACAAATAACTAATGCTGTCGATCATAAACAGTACTGTGTTAGTGTTTTTGTTGATCTAAAAAAAGCATTTGATACCATTGACCACACCATTCTCCTTGAAAAACTAAATAAATATGGTATTAGAGGACCAGCATTACAGTGGGTATCTAGCTATTTGAAAGATAGGAAACAGTTTGTGCAAATAAATGATGTTAGATCTGACCTCCGTGATATCACTTGTGGAGTTCCTCAGGGCTCTGTGCTTGGACCAAAGTTATTTATTTTATATGTGAATGACTTGGTAAATGTGTCAGGACTTCTTAAATGTGTTCTTTTTGCCGATGACACCACATTTTTCTGTTCGGGTAAAGACATAAAACAGATTTTGGATATGATGAAAACAGAATTTATAAAAATACAAACTTGGTTCAAAATAAACAAATTATCTTTGAATTTAGATAAAACTAATTACATGATATTCAGTAACAAAAAGAGAATTGTTGACGATCCATTTGAAATTGAAGATGTTGTGATCTGTAAAGTGAGTGAAGTGAAGTTTCTGGGTGTTATCATTGATGACAAACTGACATGGAAACATCATGTAAATTCCATTAAAACAAAAATAGCTAGATCAATTGCAGTACTGTATAAAGTCAGGGATTTTTTAATTGATAAAGCTCTGTATATGTTGTATAACACAATCATTGTTCCACGTTTAATCTATTGTATTGAGGTTTGGGGAAAAGCATGCAAAACAATTACAAAGCCTGTTTTTATTTTACAAAAGAGAGCTGTAAGAGTAATCACCAGAAAACATTTCAGTCACCCATCAAACACCTTGTTTCTTCAGCTAAATTTATTGAAATTCCAGGAATTGGTAGAATATAGTATTTTATCAGTTATGTATAGGGCTCATAATAACACATTACCTTTAAATATCCAAAGAAATTTTATAAAAAGACAAAGTTATTACAATCTCAAAGGGACAGAGATATTCATCAAACCACAATTCAGAACCAGCTTAAAGGGACGGTCTACCTCAATTCAGGGAGTTCGATTGTGGAATGCTCTGGAGAGTGATGTTAAAAATGCAAAATCAATGTATACATTTAAGAAAAAGGTCAAAAAGGACTTGCTCAAAAACTATATATGATGTAACTTAGTGTGTTTGTGTATTACACTTATGTTGACTGATGATGTGGTAATGGCAGTCGACCCCCAATCGGAAGGTCGGAGGTTCGAGTCCCGCATCCGCCCACCATGTGTCGTTGTGTCCCTGGGCAAGACACTTAACCCCGAGTTGCTCCCGGTAGGCCTGGATAGCGCCCTACAAGGCAGGCTATCACTAACGGTGTATGAATGTGTGTATGAATGGGTAGATTGCTCGTATTGTAAAGCGCTTTGGGGCTCCTCAGAGGGGGCTGGAAGGCGCTATATAAATAAGCTCCATTTACCATTTACATGAAGCTTAGTGTGTTTGTGTATTACAGTTAGAAAAATTAAGTAGAGTTATTCATTTTGTGATGTAGTTTGTGTATTACAGTTAGAAAAATTAAGTAGAATTATTCATTTTGTGATGTAGTTTGTGTATTACAGTTAGAAAAATTAAATAGAATTATTCATTTTGTGATGTAGTTTGTGTATTACAGTTAGAAAAATTAAGTAGAATTATTCATTTTCTGATGTAGTTTGTGTATTACAGTTAGAATGATGTAGTTTGTGTATTACAGTTAGAAAAATTAAGTAGAATTATTCATTTTGTGATGTAGTTTGAAGGTTATCATTGGTTGAACAAACTGTGAAATAAGGGGCAGATATAATAAGATTTCATCTTCTTTCTGCTCCCTTCATTTTATCCTACTTGTATTCTTGTATCTGATGAAACTGTCTTGTATTGTTCTTTTAAAATGAATGAATAAACATCAAATCAAATTAATGTGACACTTTATCACAGTGGCTTTAGGGGTGCAACTGACTTTTGTTTTGTTAATTTTTATTTAGTTTTATTTGTAAAACAACATGCCATTTTACTAAACAATGGTTACACTCAACTGCACATATAAAAATATTAACTTTACCCAATGAACAGGTGAAATTTTAATAATCACCAACAGTGAATTTAGGAGGGGCTTTTTCTGATTTAGTGATAGATTTGGTTTAATGTAGAGACTTGCCTGCAGCTATTCCTTCATACACACCGTGATGAAGTTAGTTAACGACTCCGTCATGTTTTCATCAGCGGGCTTCTCTCGTGTCGTCAATTTCAAAACTGCATGTTGCTGATTTTTTTTTTTTTAGCTCTGTGAAGCTTCAAGATCTCCCACACGTTGGAGGAGTTACTTCCGCCTCCCTCGCGCTCTGTCGCGCTGCAGAGTTTTTTTTTGTTTTTTTTTACAGATTTCGCTGTCGTCTCCTCCCCCTGTCTATCCTGAGGTTGTGATTGGCCAAAATGACGCGCTCCACCAAAGATGTTTTATTGTCGACAGATGCATTGCTGTTTCTTGAAATCCAGTCAGGGGGAAATGATGCATTCTAATCTGCCACGGGTCTTTCAAGTGGAGAAGACGAAAATAAGTTCCGGAACGCACCTTACTCTTAAAAAAAGTCCCGGTACTCTCGGGGTTAAATTTTAGAAGTGGCGGAACTGGGTTCCGGTGAGTTCCGGCCCACTTAAAGCACTGACGACGTGCCAACTGTAAAGCCTCCAAACAAATGTCCATTCCAAAACAATCACTGTCCTTCAGAGGGTCAATTATTTCGTGAAGGAGCGTGTGCACCTGTGTTCTGACATCCTCTGGTGTGTCTGGAACTACTACAGTGTCTTCTCTGTTGACCGGGGTTGGTCCTTCCCAGTCAACCCCATAAAGGGTTATAACTCCATCAATCTGTAAAAGGCAATAATAACATTAGCAATGAAATATAATGGGAGCAACACATTAAATACATGAAGACTAAGAATCCAAACCTGCTCGCATGAAGGGTCAGGTATAGAAGGGTTTGCTAGTACTGTAACTGACCCCTAATCCACAATTGTTGCGGTGATCTGCCTTGTTCTGTAGACAGTGAATAATAATAATAATAATAATAAACTTTATTTGTATAGCACCTTCCTACAATGCCTTGCATTGACCAAGGTGCTTAACAGGACAGAAAATATAAAAACCGGTACAATAAATCAGTGAAAATAAAATAAAAACAACAGCAATAAAAGGAGGCAATGGAAATAAAAATGCTACATACTAAAATACCAAAAGTAATAAAAGTTACACACTGAAAGCTTTTTTGAACAAGTGGGTCTTCAGTCTGGTTTTGAACAGAGTCAGATCAGAGGTGGCACGCAGCTCAAGGGGGAGACTGTTCCAGGCTTTTGGGCCGGCAACAGAAAAGGACCGGTCTCCCCATTGTTTGTACCTTGAGCGAGGCACCTCCAGCAGGTGTTGACTGGCAGATCGTAAAGCTCTGCTGGGCTGATGGACTTTCAAAAGTTCTGAGATGTAGAGAGGTGCAAGTCCATTCAGAGCTTTGAAAACAAACAGCAGCAGCTTGAACTGTATCCTGAACTGAACCGGGAGCCAGTGTAGAGAGGACAGGACAGGAGTGATGTGTTCATATTTTCGTGTGTTGGTCAAAAAGCGGGCAGCAGAGTTCTGTACAAGCTGTAAACGGGAGATAGAAGATTGATTAATTCCAACATACAAAGCATTACAATAGTCAAGTCTGGAGGTCACAAAGGCATGGATGGCCTTATCCAGATCACTACGGCTTGTAATGTTATGTCTGCTCCTCAGTGTGGACACCATCCAGACGGGCAGCACTTGGAGATACTTAGTCAGGCTTTATTAACTCTTGAACACCAACACATGTACAACTCACGAGCGTCACTCTACAACCAACGGTGCATCACCTAATGTGTCCCCTAGTGCCCCAGTACCAACACATTGGTTCCTAGTGTCTGCTCACACAACATCTCCCCTTTTTAGCTTAGCTTCCATACTAATGCTTTTAAACTTAAATTGTCCTTGTTGAATTATAAACATGCTGAACAGACATACCAACACCCTTTTAAATGCTTTTACCAAGTGAACAGATTATACTAGCACTTTATCATTAATATTACAAACAACTATAACTTTGACCTATCTAGGGGTCAGGGTCGACTACCTGGGTCCCCAGAGCTGTGCAGGGATTATTCTGCCCTGTGGGCCACAGCTCACTTCTCTATGACTGCTATTTACAAGTCCAGTCTCTGCGGGATACGAACAACCCGTCCCGACCTGGTGACTGTGGAGCCATCAGGAATCACTCTGATGTGTGACCTGTTCCTTCTTAGACTCCCAGACGGCATGTCGATGTTGTATGACCGTGGGGTGTTCGCTGGACTGCTGATAGTCCCCGAGTTGTTGGTGTTCTTCACCCAGACTCTTTGTCCTGGGTTGAGCTCTTGTTTAGTCTGTGCTCTGTGTCTCTTGTTGAACCAAGAACCTTGCTTCTGTTTCAGCTCCTGGTCTTTTCTCCGGAAGAGATGAAGATCTGGCCATCTTGGTCGTAGTTTGTCTTCGCTGACCGGCAAAGGTGTCCTGATGTTGCGACCCATCAATAGTTGTGCCGGTGATGATCCTTGTGCCAGGGGTGTGGCCCTGTATGCCATGAGAGCCTTATGTGGATCCTCTCCCTTCTTCAGGAAAGATTTCACCGTCCTTACAGCTCTCTCTGCTTCCCCATTACTCTGTGGATAGTGAGGACTTGAGGTGACATGAGTAAAATCATAGTCCCTTGCAAAGGCTGCAAACTCCGCCGCTGCAAACTGGGGGCCATTGTCCGTGACAAGGGTTTCAGGGACCCCGTGCCTGGCAAAGATCGCCTTCATTTTGTTGATCACCGGGACAGCAGTAGTAGAGGTCAGGTTCACCACCTCAATGTATCTGGAGAAGTAATCTATTACCACCAGGTACATGGCACGTTCCCACTGGAACAGATCTGCTGCGACCCGCTGCCATGGCCTCAGAGGAAGTTGTGTTGACATGAGAGGTTCTGGTCTCTCATGAGCCTCTCGCACGCACGCTGTGCAGTTTTCAACCTTGAGTTTGATTTGTTTGGTCAAACCCGGCCACCAAATGGACTGTTGTGCTCTAGCAATGCATTTTGTCATGCCCTGGTGACCTTCATGAACCAGGTTAAGCATTTCTTCCTGCATGCTGGCTGGAATAACAAGTCTTTCACTTTTCATTAAAATTCCCTGCACCACAAGGAGGTCTTGGTGGTACTGCCAGTACACTTGTAGTTCAGGAGGGAGGCTCTTCCTGCTGGGTGGCCAGCCTGTTTGTACAAAGTCTTTAAGTTTTCTGCACGTGCTGTCAGTTTCTTGTGCCTGTCTGATTTGCACAAGCCTGTTTTCTGATGCTGGCAACTGTTGCACAATGTTGTTAACATAAGCACACACCTCTTCTTCCAGCTGCATGTCCTGTGTTGTAGGCGGAGCTTGTATTGGTGCTCTGGACAGCGCATCTGCCGTAATTAAATTTTTCCCTGGGACATGTTCAATCTTATATGTGAAGCGAAGCAGTCGCAATCTAAACCTTAGTATGCGAGGTGGCAGGTCATCAAGAGCTCTGCTTCCTAATAAGGAGATGAGAGGCTTATGATCTGTCTGGATCAAAAAGTCCATCCCTATCAGGTAAGATTGAAACCTTTCACATGCCCAAGTCAGTGCTAGTGCTTCTTTTTCAATCTGAGCGTACCTACGCTCTGCAGTTGTCATACTGCGTGAAATGAAAGCCACTGGACGCCAGTCACCTGTTGTTTGTCTTTGTGACAGGACCCCTCCTAAACCAAAGGACGAGGCATCTGCTGCAACTTTTGTTTCTCTGTTCACACAATACTGGGCGAGGACTGTGGGTGAGCTCAGTTCCTGTCGTAGCTCATCAAAAGCCCGCTGCTGTGCTGTCCCCCATTCCCAGGTTGTGTCCGCTTTGAGAAGCTCTCTTAAAGGTTGTGTGAGTTCAGCGATACGTGGGGAAAACTTTCCAACATAGTTTACCATGCCCACAAACCTCTTCACGTCAGCAGCATCTTTAGGTGTAGGCATCTCCATGATTGCTTTGATTTTGCCCGGGTCGGCTTCAATGCCCTGAGCTGTGACAACATGACCCAAAAACTTGACTTTCTCTACTGCAAACTGGCACTTGTCGTTGTTCAGAGTCAGGCCCTCCTGTTGGAGCCTCTCTAACACTCTATGCAGTCTGTAGTCATGTTGCTCTCTGGTGGACCCAAAAATTAGTATGTCGTCTGCATGACATACAGTGCCCTCCAGTCCTGACAACATTTGGGTCAGTCTCTTTTGAAAATGTTCAGGAGCGGACGAAATACCAAAAGGCAGCCTTTTGTAACAGTATCTGCCAAACGGGGTAATGAACGTGGTCAGATGGGCTGACTCTGGATGTAGAGGTACCTGCCAAAATCCTGCCGTAGCATCCAATTTGGTGAAAATTGTCGCACCTGTGAATTTGGCTAATGTCTCATCTACCGCAGGCAGTATGTGGCGCTCCCTACACACATATTCATTTAAATGAGTCAAGTCTGTGCATATTCTGACCTTTTCGTTGGGCTTAGGGGCCACCACCATTCCAGCACACCACTCTGTAGGTTCTTCAATGGGTTCAATCACCCCCATTTTCTCCATTCTCTCCAGCTCTGCCTTCACTTTGTCATATAAAGGCAGTGGGACTCGACGTGGTAGTGATAATGCATATGGTTTAGCACCCTCTTTCAATACTATTTTGTATTCTCCTTTAAGGAGACCCAGCCCTGTAAATACTTTGGGGTACAGTTTTTTCATGTCAGCCTCCAGCTCTTTAACACTGTCTATGGGGCGCAGCAACCCTAAAGCTGAAATAGCTGGGAAGCCTAGTAGTGGAGTCGACAGTCTCTGTATGACATACACTGGCTGTGTTGTAGTTTTGTCTTTGTATTTCATGAGAGCGTTGAACTGACCTTTCACTTGCAGGGCTTCACCACTTGGACCACACAAGGGCTTGTCTGCTTCGGTAAGTGGGCCATGTGTGTCTTTCGAGTAGGTGGCTGTTGGTATCACAGTCACATCTGCTCCCGTGTCCAGTTTGAATGTGATGTTTTTTCCGTTGATTTCCAGCGTTTTTTTCCAGTTGTTGGGGCGTTCTCCTGCTGATACTGCTCCCAAAAACAGTTTGTCGTCCTCCAGTGCGACGTCCTCATCCTTCTGGACTGCTCCCACTCTGGCTGATCTGCACACAGCTGCAAAATGTCCCTTCTTTCGGCATTTCCTGCACTCTGCGTCTCGTGCTGCACAGTTCACTTTGTTGTGTGCAGGAGATTTACCACAGCGTCCACAGTACTTGTATCCTTTTTGGATCTCACTCTGTCTGCTTGTTTCGTGTGGTTTATGTGCTCGGTTATCGCTGAAAGTTCTTTTCTTGGAATTTAATAAGTCCACGTTAGCATGCTGTGTCATTCCTGTCGTCTCTCTCACGACTGGTTGTTGTTTCTTAATCTCTTCATGCTGTCTTATTTGTTGCACCGCCTTTTCTAACGTTAGTCCACTGTCCATCTGCAGTTTCTCTGACAGGCCCTGGTGCTGTATGCCCGCCACCAACCTGTCTCTTATCATTTCGTCTTGCAGTGGTCCATACTGGCAGTTTTCTGCTAACTTATAGACTGCGCCTATGAAGGATTCAGCTGATTCACCAGCATCTTGGCTTCTTTTGTTAAAACGTGCCCGCTCATATATAACGTTGTATTTGCCAATAAAGTGTCTGTCAAAAGCTTCTTTTACACACTTGTATTTCTTAAGCTCATCCTGACTCAATCCCAGTGTTCCTAAAATGTCATCCGCTTTATCGCCCATCGTGTAAACTAACGAGTTCACTTGATAGCTTTCGTCTTTACCGTCCAATCCAGCTGCTATCCGAAACCTTTCGAAGCGGCGAATCCAGTTGGGCCATGACGAATAATCGCTGAAATCTAAGTTTTCAGGTGGGTTGATCGAAAACAGGGAATCCATCCTCTGTTCGTCGTGTCCGCGGCGTTAGCTTAGCAGTGTCGTCCACGCGGCGTTAGCCTAGCACACTCGTTCACTCGGCGTTAGCTTAGCTCCTCGTTCACTCACGGGACGCGCCGTGTTAAAACTGCTGCTTTCTCACCGACGTCGACGTTGCGGAGACGGGCTTCTTCACTTCTGACACCATGTAATGTTATGTCTGCTCCTCAGTGTGGACACCATCCAGACGGGCAGCACTTGGAGATACTTAGTCAGGCTTTATTAACTCTTGAACACCAACACATGCACAACTCATGAGCGTCACTCTACAGCCAACGGTGCATCACCTAATGTGTCCCCTAGTGCCCCAGTACCAACACATTGGTTCCTAGTGTCTGCTCACACAACACAGCTAAGGAGTGACTTTACTTTAGAGAGCAGACGGAGCTGAAAGAAGCTGGTCTTGACAACAGAACTGATCTGTTTATCAAGCTTTAAGTTGGAGTCAAGCTGCACTCCAAGATTTCTGACCACCAGGTGCCATTTCTTTTCACTGTTATGCCGATGATACACAGCTTTACATCATGACTGGAGCATCATCATCATCATCACCATTGTCATCTCCATCTTCACTCACTGCCCTCTCTACCTGCCTGGAGGAAATAAGGGCATGGATGAATCAGAACTTTCTTCATTTAAACTGCTCCAAAACTGAGGCCATACTGATTGGCACCCCTCACCAAGAACAAGCATAAACTATAACAACAATTTCCTTTTCTGGACAAGACATCCCCCTCTCCACCTCTGTTACAAATTTTGGAATAAAAATTGACTCTCATCTTACATTTGAAAATCACATTAAGCATCTGTTTAAAACTTGCTTCTTCCATCTTTGAAACATCTCCAGACTTCGCCCATCTCTAACTTTTGCTGATGCAGAGAAACTCTTACATGCTTATGTCTCCTCCAGGCTCGACTACTGCAACTCCCTGTCTATTGGAATCCCTGGCGAAAACCTTCAGAAGCTTCAATATATTCAAAACAGTGCAGCAAGGATTTTATTGAGAGCTCATAAATTTGAACATATTACGTCCATTCTCCATAACCTCCATTGGCTTCCTGTCGCCTACAGAATTCAGTCCAAATTGCTCTCATTACACATCAATGCTTACACTGAACTTCACCAGATTATCTAAAAGACCTTCTTGCACCATATTCATCCACCCGGTCTCTACGATCACAGAACAGTAATCTCCTTCACATTCCACGAACCAAATTAAGAACTATGGGAGACCGGGCATTCTGTGTGGCTGCCCCCTGCCTCTGGAACTCCCTCCCTGATGACCTGAGAGCTCCACAGTCACTGGTTGACTTTAAAAAAGGCTTAAAGACATTTCTTTTTAAGCAAGCCTACTCTGCTTCTACATGATTTTATCTTTGATCTTAGTTGATATTATCATTGTTTTTAATTGATTTTATTATTGATTTTTGTTGTTTTATCATTGATTTTACTTGATTTTATCTGTTTTTTTATTTGATCATTGATTTTACTTGCACTTTGTAGCACTTTGAGATTTTCATTATTGAAAAGTGCGTTACAAATTAAATTCATGATTATTATGAAGTGGGAGGGAGAAAAACCAAAACTGGGACTGGGAAGGATGTTGCTGGTGTCACCGGATGCAATTTACGCTTTGTTATTTCCGAAGAGTTTATCAAACTGGTGCCCTTTGTATGACTCCGTACCCACAAAGTAGCTCTCAGTTTCAAAAAGGTTGGTGACCCCTGGAAAACACCTTGCTAACTCTCATCAATGTCCAGCTGCTAAAGCTACATGTGTAACCTCTGCCAAAAAGTTGGTCATTTTGCTTGTGTCTGCTGCTCATCTAAAACAAGACAAGTCCGTGAAATTCAGTTACCAAATCTGACTGTTATATTTGAGAGACACTTTGCATGCATCAAAAACCCTACAGTGTAATATTAAACTAAGCACGTCTACTTCACCTACCAAGACTTTGCGGCTTAGGCCTACTGTTGATACAGGCTCTGCGGTTTCCATATTGCCTCAGCAAATCTACGAAGAATACTGTACTTCAGTGGAACACCACTATGCCCGCCTGACCTCCGTCTAGTTACTTATACAAAGGAAACAATCCCTGTAATAGGATGTTTACAAGTTGAAGCAAGTAGAGGAACTATTACCACAGCAGCTACTTTTTTTGTTGTAAAACATGGAACTCTTCTTGGCCGAGACTTGATGGAAGCACTGCACATCTGCATCACTGGAAACAATGTTCACCCTGCTACTCGATGACAACAGACGCATCACCTGCATCGCTCACCTCTGCTGCTCCTGATATAGGCTGTGTGAAATCATTTGTTCATAAAATAAAACTAGATCCTACAGTCAAACCTGTAAGACAGAAGCTAAGACGCCTTCCCTTTGCAGTGAGAATTTCAGTTTCAGCAGAACTGAAACGCCTTCTGAAAGCTGGAGTCATTGAACAAATTGATGCATCACCATGGGTTTCACCTATTGTAGTAACAGGACGTAAAACTGGAGGAATACGATTGTGTGCTGACCTCCGTGAACCAAACAAAGATGTGATCACAGACTGCTATCCTCTACCACATGTGGATGAGTTATTTCAAAGTCAAAGTCAACTTTATTGTCAGAACTGCAATATGTATAGGACATACACAGGATCGAAATTGCGTTTCTCTCAGTCCCTCGGTGCAACAGTAACCGTCTAAACACTAAACACTAAAACATTTAATAAACACACCCAATGAACATAAGCATAAAATGAAACAATAAAAGTGTAATACTGTCGTGAGTTTTTTCAAAGTAGTATAAAAAGTATAAAACGTATATCTATAAAATAGACTGAAGGTTCTAGCATTGACATTTGCAAAGAGTGGCACAGCAGCATATGAGTTAATGTACACAGTATATGTATGAGGTAGTTGATGTTGGTATAGAGGCAAAGTGGCATATGCAGTAAGGCACATAAGGCACATTTGGCATCCTTAGATAAGGCTAGTCAGAGAATGCTGTATATGTATCAGCAGTAGTGTAGATATAAAAGTAGTGTAAATGTAAACAGTAGTAATAAATGTAAAACAGTAGTAATAAATGTAAACCGTATTAATAAATGTAAACAGTGAATGTAAACAGTAGTATGACTATAGGCAGTAATGTAATACAAACATTAGTGCAAATATGAGAAGTAGTGCAAACTGAATGAGCACATGACCGAGAGTTTAGTGAATAACCCGTTTGATGACACAGGGTCCAGTGTTAAAAACTTTGTGTTGAGTGGTAATGTGTGAGAAAGTTTTTTGTGTTAAGGCAGTTCAAATGGGAGGGGAGGCAGAGCAGGCAGAGTGTTTAGCATTCTGACTGCCTGATGAACAGAGCTGTCTCTCAGTCTGCTGGTACGAGCCTGGAGACTCCTCAGTCTCCTCCCTGATGGCAGCAGTCTGAAGCAGCTGTGTAGTGGGTGTGTGGGATCACCTGCCATGCAGAGGGCTTTCCGAGTGAGGCGTTTGCTGTGTAAGTCCTGCAGTGAGGGCAAGGAGGTGCCGACGATCTTCTCAGCTGCTCTCACAATGCGCTGGAGGCTCTTGCGGCATGATGCAGTACATGCACCAAACCACACAGTGATGCAGCTGGTCAGGACACTTTCTATGGCACCCCTGTAGAAGGTGCACATGATGGGGGTTGAAGCTCCAGCCCTTTTCAGCTTGCGGAGAAAGTAGAGGCGCTGGTGAGCCTTCTTGGCCAGTGCTGCAGTGTTCCTGCTCCAGGACAGGTCCTTCGAGACGTGCACTCCCAGGAACTTGGTGCTGTCCACTCTCTCCACTGCGGTGCTGTTGATGGTCAGAGGGGCATGTTGTGCATCCCTCTTCCTGAAGTCCACAACAATCTCCTTTGTCTTCTCCACGTTGAGAGTGAGATTGTTGTGTCCGCACCACAAGGCCAAGCGGCTCACCTCGTTCCTGTAGTCCGTCTCATCGTTGTTGCTGATGAGACCTACCACTGTTGTGTCGTCTGCAAACTTGATGAAGTGGTTGGAGCTGTACGATGGTGTGCAGTCGTGTGTTAGCAGGGTGAATAGAAGGGGGCTCAGCACACATCCTTGTGGGGCCCCTGTGTTCAATGTGATGGTGCTAGATGTGTTACTCCCGATCCGTACTGTCTGTGGTCTCCCGGTCAGGAAGTCTAGCAGCCAGTTACACATTGAGGTGTTCAGCCCCAGACTGTCCAGTTTAAGGATGAGCTGTTGGGGGATGATGGTGTTGAATGCCGAGCTGAAGTCGATGAACAGCATTCTAACATAAGAGTCCTTCGTGTCCAGATGTGTGAGAGCTGTGTGGAGGGCAGAGGAGATGGCATCGTCGGTTGAGCGATTAGGTCGGTATGCAAATTGGAAGGGATCCAGGGAGGCAGGGAGGACAGATGTGATGCTTTTCATGACTAGCCGTTCAAAGCACTTCATCAGGATGGGGGTGAGTGCTACTGGGCGATAGTCATTGAGGCATGCGGGCGTTGCCTTCTTTGGGACAGGGATGATGGTGGTGGCTTTGAAACAGGTGGGGACGATGGCCTGGCTCAGTGAGATGTTGAAGATATTTGTCAGTTTACAAGGTGCCACACTGTTCTCTACAATCGACCTGGCCAACGCATACTACCAACTGCCTCTGCATGAAGATAGCAGAGATTTAACTGCATTCATTACACATGAAGGTCTTTTCAGATTTTGTAGAGTCCCTTATGGACTCGCGTCCGCTCCCTCAGCTTTTCAAAAAATGATGGTTGAGATCCTTCAAGACCTTCCAGGTGTCCAGAATTACCTGGATGACCTCATCATCTATGGTAAAACACCGGCTGAGCATGACAGCAACCTAAAAGCAGTCCTCCAAAAGCTCAAAACTGCTGGTTTGGTGCTAAAGGAAAATAAATGTAATTTCAGAAAAGCATCATTAATAAATAATAATAATAATAAACTTTATTTGTATAGCACCTTCCTACAATGCCTTGCATTGACCAAGGTGCTTAACAGGATAAAAAGATGAATAAACTGGAACAATAAATCAATGAAAATAGAATAAGAAACAACAGCAATAAAAGAAGGCAATGGAAATAAAAAATGCTACATACTAAAATAACACTAAAATAACACAAGTAATAAAAGTTACACACTGAAAGCTTTTTTGAACAAGTGGAAATAAAAAGGCAATGGAAATAAAAAATGTTACATATTAAAATACCAAAAGTAATAAAAGTTACACACTGGAAGCTTATTTGAACAAGTGGAAATAAAAAGGCAATGGAAATAAAAAAATGCTACATATTAAAATACCAAAAGTAATAAAAGTTACACACTGAAAGCTTTTTTGAACAAGTGGGTCTTCAGTCTGGTTTTGAACAGAGTCAGATCAGAGGTGGCACGCAGCTCAAGGGGGAGGCTGTTCCAGGCTTTTGGGCCGGCAACAGAAAATGACCGGTCTCCCCATTGTTTGTACCTTGAGCGAGGCACCTCCAGCAGGTGTTGACTGGCAGAGCGTAAATCTCTGCCGGGCTGATGGGCTTTCAAAAGTTCTGAGATGTACAGAGGAGCAAGTCCATTCAGAGCTTTGAAAACAAACAGGAGCAGCTTGAACTGTATCCTGAACTGAACCGGGAGCCAGTGTAGAGAGGACAGGACAGGAGTGATGTGTTCATATTTTCGTGTGTTGGTCAAAAAGCGCGCGGCAGAGTTCTGTACAAGCTGTAAACGGGAGATGGAGGATTGATTAATACCAACATACAAAGCATTACAATAGTCAAGTCTGGAGGTCACAAAGGCATGGATGGCCTTCTCCAGATCACCACGGCTGAGAAATGACTTGACTTTGGAGAGCAGTCGGAGCTGGAAAAAGCTGGTCTTGACAACAGAACTGATCTGTTTATCAAGCTTTAAGTTGGAGTCAAGCTGCACTCCAAGATTTCTGACCACCGGGTTGAAGTGGGGGAGGGGAAAACCAACACTGGGACTGGGAAGGATGTTGCTGGTGTCACCAGGTGCACCAAATAAAATGCATTCAGTTTTATCTGTGTTTAGGTGGAGGAAGTTTTGAGAGAGCCAGTGCTTAATGTCATTTAAGCAGTTGACAAGAGTGTTTGAACTGGGTGAGGGGTTGGGAGTGACTGGCAGATAGATTTGTAAATCGTCTGCATACATGTGAAAAGACAGGTTATGACGTGTGATGATTGATCCTAATGGCAGCATGTAAAGAGAGAAGAGGACTGGCCCTAGAATAGATCCCTGTGGTACGCCAGAGGTCAGAGGGGTTGATGAAGAGGAGGACAGATCGCCTATCATGACAGAAAAAGTTCTCCCAGACAGGTAAGATTTGAACCACTCAAGCACAGCTCCCTGGAGGCCAACCTGCTGAGACAAGCGGTTGATTAGTACCTGATGGTCGACGGTGTCAAAAGCTGCTGAGAGGTCTAACATCACCAGCAGAGCAGGGTTTTTTGCATCCAGGGACAGAAGAATGTCATTCTGTACTTTGAGCAGTGCAGATTCAGTGCTGTGACGAGCTCGAAAACCTGACTGAAATTTTTCAAACAGGTTGTTGAGTTCTAGAAAAGATTGAAGTTGAATAAAAACAATCTTTTCTAGGACCTTTGATAGAAATGACAGATGGGAAACTGGTCTGAAATTAGAGAGAGCTGTAGGATCTAGGCCTGGTTTTTTGAGAAGAGGCCTGACCACAGCGTGTTTGAAAGCAGATGGCACAAAACCTGAAGATAGACAGCTGTTAATAAATGACAAAACACAAGGACCAATTACATCAAAGGATTGTTTGAACATTTTAGAGGGAATGATGTCCAGAGAACAGTTAGTTGGTTTCATCTGCTGAACCACCTTGGTGAGGTGAGGCAGTGAGACCAGGTCAAATTGGTCAAAAACAGCTGTGGTTATTGCAGACGCACATGACTGGATGGTGTTGGATGAACTGACAATGTTCTGTCTGATAGAGTCTATTTTGTTGACAAAATAGCTCTGAAAGTCATCGCAGGTAGACTGTGTGGCAGTTTTCAGAACATTGACAGATGGGTTGATGACAGACTGGAGTGTGCTGAAAAGCGTCCTCGGCCGGTTGGAGCTGGTGGAGATTAAATTGGAGAGGTACTGTGACTTGGCCTGTTTCACAGCATTATGATACTCACAGAGACAGTCTCTCAGTATTCCTTGAGATACATGAAGCCGGTCGCGCTTCCATATTCGCTCTGCTTTTCTGCAACGTTGTCGAAGAGCTCGCGTCGTTTCGTTGAGCCATGGTGAAGGTTTGTTCTTTGAAGATGCCTGTTTGAGAGGAGCGATGGAGTCCAAGATCGTCGTGCAGGTGTGATGGAAGGAGCTGATGAAGTCCTCAGGATGTAGAGATGGGTCCAGGCTGACAGCAGAGCAAAATTCAGTGCTCTTAAAGGCATCAGTGAACTGACTTGGAGTTAATGGGGTGATGGAGCGGCAGAAACGTGCTGGGAGAATAGCTTTCGGTGCAGGAGAGGTGAAAAATTCAAATAATATGGGAAAATGGTCTGAAATACAGGTGTCCAGGATCTCCACAGTAGGTATTTGAAGGCCGTGGGAGATAATTAAATCGAGTGTATGACCCTGACTGTGTGTGGCCCCCGAGACCGACTGCGACAGGTTGAAAGAGTCTAGGAGGTCCTGAAACTCACATCCAAGCTGATTACTTGGGTAGCAGGTGTGCACATTGAAGTCCCCACAGAAAAACCAAGAGTCAAACTTTGGCAGTAAGTCAGCCAGTAGTTCAGAAAACTCACTGAGAAAGTTTTTATTGTATTGAGGAGACCGATAAAAGAGGCCACACAGAATAGGTTTTGCAGATTCCAGCACAAAAATCATGCTTTCAAAACTGGAGTAGTTTTTCTGAGGCAACAAACGGTATTTGAACGCCTCAATAGCTATGTTTACATGGACATAAGTAATCGGATCAGACGGCCGAACGGATCAAAAGTCCGTCATGTAAACACCCCGGTCGGGTTATTTTTTGTGTATTCGGCGTGATCCGACCTAATTTGCGATCCGTTCGAAACGGGTGGTTTACGCCGATCCGTAGCCCGATGTGTGCGCATGTAAACACATGATCTGTTCCTTTTACCGGACTGTGGGAAACTGTCCTGACTGCGCATGTGCGCTGCGCGCACCCCCATCCCTCCCTCCCTCGTGTTTACTTCTCCGCCTGGCTAGTGGGTAGATGCTAACGCTAACGCATGGTGGGGAAGCAAAACTGGTCGGTGAGCAATGCAACATTTGTAATAGAAACGTTAAAATAGCTCAAAACTATCGAACGCCTTGACCAAACGTGTAGTTATTTAAACAAGTACATGAAAAGCTGGAAGAAGCTGGAGATCGCTGGAAGAGCTTAAAGCTAAGTGCTACAAAGCTAAAAACAACAACGGGACAAGTGGCTACGACCCCACCACTTTTTTATTTTACGTGTTGATGGATGAACTGATGAGAGATCTGCCACTTCCAACACAGCAGGCAGCGGTGTGGATCTAGGTGATGAGGAGGAGAGGAATCTGAGGAGAGGAAGCTAACCAGGAGCAAAGCATCCTTTCTGGTAAGTTAGACTCTTCAAAACACATTAACCCTCTGTACTGTATTACTTGAGTAATTAGAAACAACAAATATGTAAAAATGTAATTATAATAAGAAATAAGAGTAGCTGTAGGGCTAGCATAGAACTACAGTATACTGTATTGTACATTAAAACTCCAACTAACCAGATAATTAACCTAACACATTTCAACATATCAGGGGTCCAGTTAAACTTTATTTTGTTTGTTTTTCAGATGATGAGTCCAGCTTTGAAGAGGCAGCTGGCAGCAGCACACAACAGACAGTGGCAGGTGATGGTGGCAGGTGATGGTGGCAGGTGGCAGAAGATGCAAGAGTCCCACGTCTTAGGAATCCCAAGAAGTTCACACATGTGCTTTAGAACAACTCAAAACTGATTTGAAAATGTTTCAATTCTCCACAACCATGTTTCTTTGTCCCCTGACAGATCTGTAAATGTATTTTTTACACAGACATTAGGATTGATAGTTTATGGTACAATTAAGATGTCCTAACTTAATACAGTCAGGTGGTTTAATAAGGACTCTGAGTTTCTGCATGACTCACAGGATAAAAACACATTTGCTGTTCTATCAGGATACAGAAACATACATTTTGGAAGTAAAATCGATTATTTTGTCACCAATTTTGTTGTCCGAAATCACATGCATACATTGAAATTGTGAAAGTATTTGATGAGTTGTTAAAGAAGTTACTGAATTACAGGTTACTGTAGTTTTTAAATGACCAAATAATTTTTTTGTTATTACAAGATTTGATCTGTGCACATCGTCTGTTTTGCACAAACGTTTTGAATGTTTAATTTTTATGTTTTTCTGATACACCTCAAATTGCACTAAGAATGAAAGATGTTTCAAACAAGCAATTTCAACTGTTTACAAGAATGTGTTAAAATGTTTGGTCCATTAAAGAGCTCAGATGTTCACTAGTATTACTTGCAGTTGTTTATTGTGATAATAATTTTATACAAATGTTTACTGCATGTGAACACAAATACATAAGTACAGTATCTTTTTAGAAGAACTCTCTACTGTGACTTCAGCAACCCGGTCATCTCTACCTCCACCTGACAGCGCCAAGGTAAACATTAAATGACTTGAGGAGTCAGACGAGGAGTTTGCGTATCCTTTGACGAGCCAGTCCAACTATGCAGGATCACCAACAATGAAGAGACGGACGTCCTTTCTTCAATGTTCCTCACAGACTGCAAAAAAGGACATGCCAATATTTAGTGTTCAACTTTTTATTTGTTTAAAGTTATGGTTCAAACAAATTTTATTTGAAAGAAAACTTTACAGCTAAGTATGTCTTCTGATATACTTAGCTGTAATAGTTGTAAAATTAAATACAAAACAGTAAATGTTAGCCTTACATTTTGGCAACATTTAACTATTTGTTAAAGACATGGTTCAAACAAATTTTATTTTAAATAAAACTTTACAGCTAAGCATCTCTACTTTGAGATACTTCTTAGCTGTAATCGTTGTAGTAATACTAAATACAATATAGTAAATACAGTATTAGCCTTACTTTTGGCAACAGATGAGCCCTTTGATAGAGGTCTGAGTGGTGCAGGACATTGGCATCATGGCACTGCCTGGCATCGTGACACTGATGCTCCAGAAACAGGAAAACAGAGAGAAAGAATAGTAATTAATAACAAATACAGACAGTATCACGCAGACAGGTAGAAAAATAAAGGACAAAAAAGTTTATTAGCATACAGCGTTTTTATTATCTTACCAACAGTTGTTGTCCACGACAGCTTGGAGGACAGAGGACGTCCAGCGCTCTCATCCTGTGAATAAAAAAACTAAAAGCACGCGCTGCTTCACCTGTAGTTCAATCAGGGAGTGCAGTAAAAACTCAGTCTCCGTCATTACAGTCTGGTGCGGGTCCATTTTGGACGCGTATGTTTACTTTCGTCCCGGAAGTAACTTCTTCTTCTGTGGTTTTTACGAAAGTAACTTCCTCTTCGTTTTTTTTTTTTAAGGGGAGTGTACCACTCTGCGCATGTCAGAACTTCTGATCAGAATAAAAGCCTGCTGCATGTAAACACTCGTCATGAACGGATTGGGCGCATGTAAACGGTGCTATCTAATTATGCAATCAGAGCACATTTCAATCCGGTCACAGAATTTTGCCCATGTAAACATAGCTACTGAAGACTGCAGCCAGCCCCCCCCCCTTCCAGACCCACGCGGAGCGCTCAGGTGGGCGTAGCCATTTGGGAGAAGCTCAGAGAAGCAGCTGTTGTCTCCAGATTTCTGCCAAGTTGCCGTAATCAAAAACAGATCCAGACGATGAGTTGAGATCAGATCACTTAATATAAAAGTTTTATTAGTGATCGATCTGGCGTTAAACAGCGCTGCACGTACTGGAACACAGCCAGTTACGTCACTCTCAGCTCGAGCGAGCGGACGGAGGGTCTGTTTAACGCAGCCTCGCTTCAGTGTTCTCACGGGGGGACAAAATGGATACTGATCGCTGGCGTCATGATTGATAGCAACAAGGCATCTGTTGCGGCGAGCGAAAGAACGACGGACATCAAAGACGCTGAATTCAGGAGGTAAGTCAGCCGTCGGCGTGTTGTGAGACGAGAGATACTTTTTAAATCTCACCAGGACGCCTGCCCTCGTTCCGCGTCTTCTGCGCCGCTTGTTGCGTGGCAGCGTGGTCGTGTTGCGTTGTAGGTAGGCAGGAATGGACGCCAAGAAAGGTGGAGGTGGAGGAGGCTTGAAATGTCCATATTTGCCAGTAGCCGGTGTGTTGATCAGCGAGTCTTGGAGACTTAGAAGAGTTGAGCGATCATAGACCAGGAGCGAGGATGTATCGTCGATGAAAAAAAGGCAGAACACGAACAGCAGTAAAAAGTTCAGGAGAGGAGTTAGATAGCGTGCCATGACAACCGGCGCCATCTTGATCAGCTTTTTGGGTCATGTCAGCTTTTTGGATTAGCTTTTTGGGTCATGTCATAACAGCAGATGGCATTCTTCCAGACAAAGAGCATGTTGATGCTGTTTTGAATGCTCCTCCACCTGCTGATGCTGCTGCATTGAGATCCTTCCTGGGGTTGGTGTCTTGGTACTCCAAGTTCTTGCCCAACTTTGCAACTATAATGGCTCCAATGCGTTCTTGTGGAAGTGTAACAAGCAACTATGCATGGACTACAGAAGCACAGACAAGCTTTGAACAAATTAAGCAGCTTCTGGTGAACAGCCCTGCTCTTGCACTGTTTAATCCTAACCTACGCATTGTGATATCCACTGATGCCAGTGATTACGGACTAGGTGCTGTTTTTGCCCAAGTTCAGCCGGATGGAACAGAGAAGCCTGTGGCCTTCGCTTTCCGCACACTTTCTGTGACCAAACAAAAGTATTCTACTGTCAAGAAGGAGGCACTAGCCTGTGTGGGCTACAGAGAAATGGAGAACATATTTATGGGGTCGACGTTTCACCCTCCGAACAGACCATCAAGCTCTGACCACACTTCTGAGCACAAAAGGAATGAATAGAGCTGGAATGCGCATAGCACGATGGTCAGCTCGCCTGCTGTATTTTGATTATGATGTCATCTACCAACCGGGTTCTCAAAACTACACAGCGGATTGCCTCACGCCTGCCTCTGCCTGTGACTTCAGATCTTGTACCAGACGTGGATCCAGAAATGGTAGCTCAGATTTCTGCTACTTTGTCTGCACTTCCTGTTTCTGACTTTGATTCAGCTTGCTCCTCATGCCCTGAACTGACAGATCTGCGTTTGCAAATGGAAAAAGGCTGGCCTGCCTCCATTAAATCAGTCAGTGATAGACTTGCTCCTTACTACAAGATCAGAGACGAACTCTCCACCTACAGTAACTACATTCTCAGAGGTACGAGACTCATTGCACCACCTTCTGTCAGACATACGGTACACTGATTTCACTAGCACATGAAAGTCATCAAGGAATTGTACGCATGAAACAGCGCTTGAGAGACGTCTACTGGTGGCCAAAAATGGACTCACAAGTTCAGGATGCCATAACATCATGTGTCAGTCCAATGACAAAACTGCCCAAACACACCCTGCCCACTCCAACCGGTACCACTGCCCGATGGACCATGGAAAAAGCTTGGACTTGACATTGTAGGACCATTCGACACAGCTATTCCTTCTTGCAGATTTGCCATTACATTGACCAATTACTATTCTAAATGGCCTGAACTTGCTTTCTCACATGCAGTCACTACGAACAATGCTATCCAATTCTTATCATCTGTTTTCAGTCGTCATGGCAACCCTGAGAACATTGTGACAGACAATGGCACTCAGTTTACATCCGAAGCCTTTGCATCATTCCTCCAGCATAGAGGAATATCTCACTCTAGAACATCTGTCTACTATCCAGCTGCCAACGGAGCTGTTGAAAGGTTTCATCGTGCCCTCCGCTCCTGCATTCAAACTGCAATCCAACAGTCTAATAATAATAATAATAATGAATTTAATTTATAACGCACTTTTCATTAATGAAAATCTCAAAGTGCTACAAAGTGGAACAAAATTAAAGGTCAAATACAACAAATAAAATCAATAATAGTATCAACTAAGACTAAGTCTACACTGTGGAAAGACACTGTGTCAGAATTGCTTCAAATATACCGTGCAACGCCTCATGCAACAACCTCCACCTCTCCATATGAACTTCTTTGGCAGGAATATGTGCACTAAATTGAACATACTCCCTTTGCCTCCTGTCACATCTCCACTGCATGACAGGGCACAACGTGAAGTTCTAAAAAATCAAAACAAAATGAAACGGTACACTGATGCAAAACGCAGCGCAAAGGTGCCTTCATTCCAGTTAGGAGAGAGGGTGAGGATACGGAATCCACTACACGTTCCTAAAGGTCACCCAAGGTTTACCCCTCCTGCAACCATTAAAAAGTTTAAAGGTAAACACACCTTCATGCTGAGCAACGGAAGGAAATGGAATGCATCTCACCTTGCACGCTGTGCTCCAGTTGCTGGACAGGACTCTACTGCTAAAGGATTGGGAAAGGCCCAGTCTGATCCACTTCCTCTTAGGAAGCCTTCACGTGCAAAATATAAACCCAGTTGGCACAGAGACTTTGTCATGTCATAAAAGTTACTGGTTTGCTAAAGCCTTTTATATGGGTAATTTGTTTCATTACGGGAATATTTTTGAGGAAATCTTACCGGTAGTTAAATTTACAGGTTTACTTAATTGTTGTTAGTACTTTTGGTTTACAGTTCTGTTGTTACAAATATGCAGACAATTTTCAAATGCATTTTCTATGGGTTAGGCTGAAGGAAAATGTGCTCTGTAGTTTGTGTCTGTTGTGAAGCGTTTAATAAAGGCACAAAGTTAAACAAGAACTAGTGTTAATTTGTCTCAACACTACAGTATCCATGTCTAAACTATCCATGTTGCTGATCTCAAGCTGCCGATTTATTTTGCTGTGTTCTGTCATCCTCATCTGTTCACACACTCATGTTCGTGCTGCTGTTGTTCAGCATATTGTTTTTGTACTATTAGTGCTCAAATTTGTAGGGTTGCAT
>JBBPBX010026373.1:26803-38152 GCA_038048925.1 Garcialebias charrua | reverse complement strand
CTCCTACAAGCCAACCATCTGTTAATCACACCTTCTCTTTTTCTCCGTTCTCAGTCAGTGAGGTAAATAAACTGTTAAATGATCTTGATCCTAAAAAATCTGCAGGTCCAGATGAACTTCCACCTTATTTCTTAAGGCTGGCTGCTCATATCATCACAGTCCCTGTGACCCACATCTTTAATCTGTCCATAAGCCAAAACACCATTCCGGATGCTTGGAAAACAGCCTTTGTTCTTCCTTTGCTGAAGGGAGGTGACCCCACCTCACTGAACAATTATCGACCGATCTCTAAACTCTGCATCTTAGCCAAGGTTCTAGAAAAACTGATAAACTCTCAGATCAAAAATTATCTGGACTCATTTAACATCTTACCTCTTCATCAATCTGGTTTCAGGAAAAAACACAGCACAACAACTGCTTCTCTGAAGGTTCTGAATGATGTTGTTGAAGCATTGGATGCTAAGGACTATTGTGCTGCACTTTTCTTAGACCTGTCTAAAGCTTTTGACACTGTGGATCATAACATCCTGTGTCATAAGCTCTCAGAAATCGGTTTCTCTGATCACACCATCGGTTGGTTTTCTAACTATCTTTCCAATCGGAGGCAATGTGTTCAACATAACGGTACTTCTTCCAGCTATTTAACAGTTAAAAATGGTGTACCACAAGGCTCAGTTTTAGGACCAACTCTCTTTACAATCTACATAGCTAATGTAGGTCACTGCATCCCTGATGCATCCTTACATTTCTATGCTGATGATACAGTTGTTTACTGCCGAGCTAAAACAGTAGCTAAGGCTTTCCAGTTACTGCAATCCGCTTTTGACATCATCCAGTCAGATTTGTTCCGTCTCAAACTTGTCCTAAATGCTGATAAAACAAAAGGGATGTTTTTTTTCAAATAGGAAGGCGGTTCCAGCAGATCCTCCTCTGATTTTATCTTCAAATGGTGTCCCTATTGAGTTTGTTGATTCCTATAAATATCTGGGTATCCTGATCGATTCACATCTCTCTTTTAAACTCCACGTGGAAAACCTAGTGAAGAAACTGAAAGTTAAACTGGGTTTCTTTTTCAGAAACAGATCATGTCTATCACTGAATGTTAGGAAACGCCTTGTATCTGTGACTTTCCTTCCCTCCATTGATTACGGTGACATTCTCTACATGAATGCTCCTACAAGCACCCTGCGGATGTTGGATGTTGTCTATCATGGTGCACTAAGATTCATAACTGGTTGTGATTATCGTACCCACCACTGCACCCTGTATTCACTGGTTAACTGGACATCATTAACCTCACGCAGACTCTTCCACTGGTACATTTTCATCTTTAAATCACTTCTTGGTCTGCTGCCCTCATACATCTCCTCCTACATGTCTTTGCGTGAGTGCAGCTACAGTGTGCGCTCTCAGGACATGATTACCTGCAGTGTTCCGTCAGTGAGGACTGAACTTGGAAAAAGGGCCTTCTCCTACTCTGCTCCTGCTTCATGGAATATCTTACAAAAAGATCTGAAGCTCTCGACCTTGACTTCTCTAAATGGTTTTCAGAATCTGTTGGAATCCTGGCAAAAACCAATGCAGATTTGTTCCTGTCTTTGATTTTATACGTCTACCTTATGTTTTGCTCGTTTTTTGATACTTTGTTTAAAAAAAAAAAGTATTTCTTTCTTTTGTTTTTTCTCTTTTTTGTTTTCTATTGTTTATTGTTTATTGTTTGTTTATTGTTTATTGTTAAGGAAATTCTACCATTGCTGTTCATTGTTCTTTAGTTTTAGCAGGTCGCTTTCGTAAATGAGCCCATGAGGTTCAATAAGATTTACCTGACTAAATAAAGGTTGAATGAAAAAAAAAAACCTCTCAGAGCCAGGTTACTGTAGCTATTGTAGAAAACTGAGTCGCTCAGGCTTTTCTGCATTTCTCTGCATGTTGGTAGTTTTTTGTTGTCATGACAATAGGCATAAAAATGTCTCTTGTTATTTGAAGAGGGTCCGAAAGATCACATTAGATGGAAAAAGAACAGAGTTCATTTTTAAAGAGGAATTTGTGCCACAACAGAGTTTGAACACGTCTGTGATTCACTTCTGCCCACAGCTCATGCAGTAGCAGCGGTCCATGATCACCCAGACTGAATGTAGAGCAACACCATGACAAGGACGCAACCTCTCTCCTCTCTCCTCCTCTTCAAGAACTCTGACTCACACAGCACACATTATTCAACCCACAACAAAAGCTCCTGGACTGAGTTCGAACCAGAGTTCTTCCTGAAGCGTTACTGCTGTTGCTGCTCTAACGAACGAGCCGTGAAATATTTCTGATTGCATTGTTTGCACAGATTGTAAAACCATGCTAGATTGTTGGATCATTTTCTATATTTATGTGATTTTAGTTTGTTTGAAGAGAATGGAGTATTTTCCATTTTTAGTGATGAGCCTGATCAGTGACACTGTCTTTCCGCTGGTTGTAATGAGATTTTAAAAGCACAGTTATTAGTAACTTATTTCAGGGAGTTGATTACCACAGCGCATGAGCACAGCTGCAACATCTGTTAGCTCAGCTCATAATGAGCAGTCAGCTAGCACTTGAGTCTGGGAGGAACATGGCAAAATCTGTGTGCCATCTGGTGCCTCATGCTCAAGTGGCACCCCAGAACCACCAACTTTACCCATGAAAGCTGCTGAAGAAGTTCTCAACATTGTCAAAATGAAACAACACAGAATCATGGAGCAAGTTATTACTGAGAGCTGCAAGCAGATATAAAGCTGGGCTTAATTTTATTTACCGGTACATATTTTTAAATTAACCTTTATTTAACCAGGCAAATCCCAATGATATCACAGATCTCTTTATCGAGGGAGGCCTGAGCCTGAAGGCTGTTTAACATGCTTTTATCATACTGTGGGAGGAAACCGGAGCACCTGGAGAAAACTCATGTAAACATGAGGAGAACATACAAACTCCACACTGAAAGACCCCAGGTCCAAACCAGGGATTGAGTCCAGGACCTTTTTGCTGTGAGGCAACAGTGCTAACCACTGAGCCAGTGTGATGCCTTTAAAGGGTCATAGATGTAAAATGCTTTCACTAATGAAACTAGAGTTAATAGAAGGAAAGTATATCACATATAACCTTGCATGCTAATGGGGGCAGCTGTGACTGAGTGTTTAGAGCAATCACCCTTCAATGGGAGAGTTGGGGGTTTGATTCCACCAGCAGTCACATGCTGAAGTGTCCCTGGGCAAGACACTGAACCCCTCAATGCCTCCGATGTGTGTCCCATCAGTTCATGAATGTGATAAAGCTCTGATTATTCTTTGTATAGATCTAGTAGAGTGCTGTAATGGGTAAATGAGGCACAGATTGTGTTGTAAAGAGCTTTGAGTGTCTTGATATAAAGGCCCTATACAAATACAGTCCATTTACTATTTAATGTTTTGGTAACTGTTACATGCCAGGTATGTACCTACCACTAAATACTGGTAGATATCAGTAAATACTGAGGAAGCAGTCATAATAAAACCCAGTCCTTATATAGATACCAGGTACATTCCCAGTAGGCGTCTGAGTACTGGGCTGTTTGTATTGTTACTAAGGTTTTACACAAAGATCTTGTGCAACCTGTTAGCTCTTGTAGTATGTGTTTGGGATTCATAATGTTGATGTGTAAAATTGACTGGATGGAGTCATTTTTGTGTTGGCTAATGTTAAATAACTGAAGCAGCCATTTTGAATCTCACTGACTGGGAAAGTTAATTCACTGTAGATGTCCATCCAATGATTATTTTCTAAGAGTTCAAGCACAGACACACAGAAACATGAGCAATTACATGGTCAACTGCTTTTCATGGAATGATTACCTATAGCCACCAACAAACAGGACGTGGAAACTTTAACATTTAGTCTAGACATCAGGAACTTGAGTCTGTCACGTCCTGTTCTGGCTGAAGATCAGGAGCATGAGAAAGCTCACTGTGGCTAACGCTTCGCTCATGCTTTGTCACTTATCACAAGCCTGCTCCTGTGTGGTGTCCTGCCAATGAAAGTGGAACTCCAGGCAGCATTATGATGCAGCCCGAGCACATGCTGCTCAACATTTTAACTAAAAGCATACACTTCTCATTAGTCACATTTTCGGGCAAACAGTAAACATCACAGCCATCTCTTACTGCATGTGATAATCTTCCGGCTCCTGGAAGGAACAGAGCATCATCGCCATCAGAGCACAGTGGAAAAGTGTAGTGCAGAAAAACCAACATTTTATTGTGAATCAGGGTTGCCACAGTAAAATCATGTAGCTGAGCCTGAGCTGAGCATGTAACTGTAATTAGGCGTGGGAGGGGAGCCTGTGCTTTAAATAGACCTTCTCTCTGTCGTTCATTCTTCTGCCTGCTACTTGATCACAAAAGCTGCCAAATATATCCAGTGGTGGCAAAAGAAGCTGTGTGGTGTGAACACGAGGAGGCTATTCATAGAATCTACTGAGATAGAAAATGCTCACATTTGACAGAACAGCATGGATCTTGATTCTTTCATTGTTAAACTTCTAGTCTGTGCACAGTACACCTTATGTTCTTGTTGGAGACTGCCTAGAATGGCATGGCCACCTATTATTATCCACTTGAAAAGGGTCTTGCTTTTCTATCAACTTTAATGCGGCCTGAACCGCAACTACAAATTTTACATACAAATTACCGTCTCGGCACCGTGATGTGTGCTATTACTTTTATTGGCATTTTGAGTTACCATTGCAATGTAATTTGCAAACAAAGACACCACTTTTCTCATTGAAAAACACTGACAAGACTCTTCACAGCCTCTAACTGACACAGTGAGGTCACATGACCTAGAGAGAAGAGGTCTGTGAACAAAACTCAGTAGGTCATTGATCAAACTCTTCCTACCGCCACCTCTTTTAAGATACACATAGCCTACATCAAAATGTAGGCATTTTTATCATTTAAAATTTAAAATGGCCACCACTGTCAGGATTTACTCAGAGCAAGATTAAAACCCAGTGGTGCAGACAAACACTTCTCAGAGGCCAGGAAGTTATAAAAATAATCACTTTAATAATCATAAACAAATAGCTGTCGTGGCAGCAAAAACACTTACATGAATCAGAGTTGAATCAGAGACCAGAGAACACGAGGGATACCAGACGATGCGGCTGCAATGACTGAGACACAGAACTGGACTTTTATACTCACAGACAAGACGAGACAAAATCACAAACACCTGGGGACAATTAACTAGAGGCAGAGCAATACTGGGAAACTAAACCTGAAACATGAAAAGTAAACTAGGAGGTTAAAGCTCCACAGACATGATTTTTGTACTTTTCATAAAATGGCTCAACATATATATTTATTATCATTGAACTATGTTCGTTTTTGCAAATAAAATGTTAAATTAATGAAAAATCCATTCTAAATTGGTTTAAAATTTGCGCCGTGTTTCTCCCTAAACTTCCGGTATTTTCCGTCACGTGATCGTGACGTCAGCTCCAGACTCTGCTCCAACGCGCACATTGAAAACAATGGAGAAAGATACAAACGCATCCGTCGAATTTAGCCATTTAAAACTTTAGATTTTAGCGATTTGTCTTCAGTGAAGCCAAAGTTATTTCGAGTGATCAACAAGAAACAGCAGGTTATAATTTTTTTTCTGCTGCTGCTGTTTTTTGTAGACTTTTCACTTCAGGAAGTGAGCAGCTGTGTGGAGTTACAGGAGCTGCAAGTTGACGAGGCAGAAGGAATTCTACAACATCTAAATCGTTTCCACAGCACTGAAATGGTAATATATTAATTAATGTTTCTAATAATTATTCAACATTAATTTATAGTTTAAAAAATTAGTCCCTTTTAAAATATTTAGATGTTTATTCTAACATACGTTCTGAAATTTTTAACTACCGGTAGTTTTTATTTGTGTATTTTTATCCATCAAGATTTTTTTATTTTGTTGTAAATTTACATTTATTTAAAACAAAAACAATTTTAGATGCATCTTTATGAATCCGTTTGATTTCATCTGTCCTGTTTTGTCCAAAAAATGCAGCTGAGATGTCTTGACTGGAGACCTGTCCAGGTGTCTCTGTGATGGACTGGAAACCTGTCAATTCAAACAATAAATGATATTCACCCAATTTTTTTAAAATCATATAAATACTTTATTACTGGTACATATATAACAAAGCCCCGCTTTTCTGTTTAAGGTGTTGGATGATGTGATCAAATCTCCCTACACGTCATCCGAATCCGCTGACACGTCTCTTTGTTCAACTCTTCTTGCCCATGGAGAACTAAAGCAACGCAGAAACGAAGAGGGAGAACACGACCCTGCTGTTAAAGTGAAAACAAGCTAATTCAAACTATGAGAATAAACATTTTGTGATGCTTCATTTGAGTGTTGTCTTTTTTAAGGCTACAAACTAAAAAATGTTTTATGGTGACATGTTTAGGAAAAAAAGTAAACCAGCATCCTTTTGACTTGTGCAGTTTTTATTAAAATTGTTAAAGGTTTGTTTTTGATGAAATCTTATTGAATCTGCATGTGGTGCCAAAATTAATGCTTGTATATTTTTAACTAGTTTTATTTGTGTATTTTTGGCCATCAAGTTTTTTTATTTTGTTGTAAATTTACATTTATTTAAAACAAAAACAATTTTAGATGCATCTTTATAAATCTGTTTGATTTCATCTGTCCTGTTTGGTCCAAAATTAATAATAATAATAATAATAATAATAATAATAATAATAATAATAATAAAATGCAGCTGAGGTGTCTTGACTGGAGACCTGTCCAGGTGTCTCTGTGATGGACTGGAGACCTGTCCAGGTGTCTCTGTGATGGACTGGAGACCTGTCCAGGTGTCTCTGTGATGGACTGGAGACCTGTCCAGGTGTCTCTGTGATGGACTGGAGACCTGTCCAGGTGTCTCTGTGATGGACTGGAGACCTGTCCAGGTGTCTCTGTGATGGACTGGAGACCTGTCCAGGTGTCTCTGTGATGGACTGGAGACCTGTCCAGGTGTCTCTGTGATGGACTGGAGACCTGTCCAGGTGTCTCTGTGATGGACTGGAGACCTGTCCAGGTGTCTCTGTGATGGACTGGAGACCTGTCCAGGTGTCTCTGTGATGGACTGGAGACCTGTCCAGGTGTCTCTGTGATGGACTGGAGACCTGTCCAGGTGTCTCTGTGATGGACTGGAGACCTGTCCAGGTGTCTCTGTGATGGACTGGAGACCTGTCCAGGTGTCTCTGTGATGGACTGGAGACCTGTCCAGGTGTCTCTGTGATGGACTGGAGACCTGTCCAGGTGTCTCTGTGATGGACTGGAGACCTGTCCAGGTGTCTCTGTGATGGACTGGAGACCTGTCCAGGTGTCTCTGTGATGGACTGGAGACCTGTCCAGGTGTCTCTGTGATGGACTGGAGACCTGTCCAGGTGTCTCTGTGATGGACTGGAGACCTGTCCAGGTGTCTCTGTGATGGACTGGAGACCTGTCCAGGTGTCTCTGTGATGGACTGGAGACCTGTCCAGGTGTCTCTGTGATGGACTGGAGACCTGTCCAGGTGTCTCTGTGATGGACTGGAGACCTGTCCAGGTGTCTCTGTGATGGACTGGAGACCTGTCCAGGTGTCTCTGTGATGGACTGGAGACCTGTCCAGGTGTCTCTGTGATGGACTGGAGACCTGTCCAGGTGTCTCTGTGATGGACTGGAGACCTGTCCAGGTGTCTCTGTGATGGACTGGAGACCTGTCCAGGTGTCTCTGTGATGGACTGGAGACCTGTCCAGGTGTCTCTGTGATGGACTGGAGACCTGTCCAGGTGTCTCTGTGATGGACTGGAGACCTGTCCAGGTGTCTCTGTGATGGACTGGAGACCTGTCCAGGTGTCTCTGTGATGGACTGGAGACCTGTCCAGGTGTCTCTGTGATGGACTGGAGACCTGTCCAGGTGTCTCTGTGATGGACTGGAGACCTGTCCAGGTGTCTCTGTGATGGACTGGAGACCTGTCCAGGTGTCTCTGTGATGGACTGGAGACCTGTCCAGGTGTCTCTGTGATGGACTGGAGACCTGTCCAGGTGTCTCTGTGATGGACTGGAGACCTGTCCAGGTGTCTCTGTGATGGACTGGAGACCTGTCCAGGTGTCTCTGTGATGGACTGGAGACCTGTCCAGGTGTCTCTGTGATGGACTGGAGACCTGTCCAGGTGTCTCTGTGATGGACTGGAGACCTGTCCAGGTGTCTCTGTGATGGACTGGAGACCTGTCCAGGTGTCTCTGTGATGGACTGGAGACCTGTCCAGGTGTCTCTGTGATGGACTGGAGACCTGGAAACCTGAAAACACAAACTGATATTTTTATTAAAACAGCTGAAAACAAATAGACGATGATCCAGCTATGGAAATTTATGTTTTTTGACGGTATTTGATATAAATTTATTTTTAAATTTAATGATTGACATATAAACATTTTTTATATTTAGTGAACATTTAGTGCATGTAAACATGCAAATTACAACTGGAAATATGAATGATGTTTTTCAGAACGTATGTTAGAATAAACATCTAAATATTTTAAAAGGGACTAATTTTTTAAACTATAAATTAATGTTGAATAATTATTAGAAACATTAATTAATATATTACCATTTCAGTGCTGTGGAAACGATTTAGATGTTGTAGAATTCCTTCTGCCTCGTCAACTTGCAGCTCCTGTAACTCCACACAGCTGCTCACTTCCTGAAGTGAAAAGTCTACAAAAAACAGCAGCAGCAGAAAAAAAATTATAACCTGCTGTTTCTTGTTGATCACTCGAAATAACTTTGGCTTCACTGAAGACAAATCGCTAAAATCTAAAGTTTTAAATGGCTAAATTCGACGGATGCGTTTGTATCTTTCTCCATTGTTTTCAATGTGCGCGTTGGAGCAGAGTCTGGAGCTGACGTCACGATCACGTGACGGAAAATACCGGAAGTTTAGGGAGAAACACGGCGCGAATTTTAAACCAATTTAGAATGGATTTTTCATTAATTTAACATTTTATTTGCAAAAACGAACATAGTTCAATGATAATAAATATACTGTATATGTTGAGCCATTTTATGAAAAGTACAAAAATCATGTCTGTGGAGCTTTAAACTAAGAGTAAACAAACATGGAGACTGAAACATGAAAAGTAAACTGAGTAAATAAACAAGGAGACTAAACTGGAAAATTAATAAAACAGACCAGGAACTGACTAACAGAAAAACAGCACAAAGAGAACAGACCAGACCAATAGGATGGAGCCATCCTTACAACCACGTGCACCATGGGCACTCCCCATCAATCTATATGATATGATCTTTATGATCATGCAAAATGTAAGTTTGTCTGAAACTTGCTGTTCTGAAATTATGTCAAAAGAAGATTGCTATGTAAAATTGTTCAAATTGTTCACTCTTTGTGCTGTTAAGGCTAATGCCATTTGTTTGGTGCTTTGCTTCATCAATTTAAAATCAAATGTTTTACATAAAATGTCCAAAAATAGGAGTAAGTGGTTCACTCAAGAGCACTGAGTCAGCTCTTCAGTTGTGATGAGAGGCATGGCAGAGACTGTTCATTGTCGTGTTTTTCTCCTTTATGAGCATTTCTTTTCTCTTTCCTAGCCTTACAGACTGGAGATTACATCCATTAACTCACAAGAGAAGAGCATCTTTTTGGATAAATCTTATCACTTTCAAAACAGAGGAGTTGAGAATCGTTGGACAAATGTCACAGGTATTACTCCTCTGACGACAAGAGGCTAAATCAACTTTTTCCCAGTTTGAACTTTTGGATCTTTATAAGAGCTGTTCAGCATTTCTTATCTTTGTCTAAAACGTATCTATAAACTGTCTGTGTGGTAATTTTATGATTTACTTTTTAAACTTAAGACAAAAGCTTCTAATGAGGAAACAGATGTGCTATGAGAAGAATTTTCCCAAATTTTGAAGAATCTGTTAAAGTATTATGTTAATGAAAGTTGCATTGTTGTAAGAAAAGCATATTTCCTACCATCTTGCATGCCTTGGTTTTAAAAGAAAGATCTCTTATAATTTTTAGCACACAAAGCATGTGTAGTGGACGACTCTGTTATTACTACTTTAAATTTAAGCTTAATTTTTTAAATATTTACCGAGTTTAGTTTGATACATTTTTATTTCTAATGTTGATTTTTGGGTGGCGCAGTTGGTAGAACTGCAGCCTCTAAGCTAGATGGTTACTGGATCAAATCCTGGCTGAGGGCCTTTCTGGGTGGAGTTTGCATGTTCTCTTTGTGCATACATTGGTTGTCTCCATTTTTCTCCCACAGACCAAAAACATATATGTTAGGCTGATTGGTAACTCAAAATTGTGTCAGAATCAGAATCAGAATAATCGTTATTATCATTGTACTGAGATACAACAAGAGTATGTCCGTACAGTTGTCTGAAAGATGGGCGGAGTGCACGTAGCTGCTGCTTTTTAAGAGCGCAGCCTCTTATCCCTTTCAGAATATGTTTAGGCTTAGATGAGAAAAGGGGAAGAAAACATGAGGAAAGAAGGTATAAAAAAAGATCTCTCACACAGGGCATGGTTTGAGGCATAAAAAAAATCTACCATAGCAAAGCAACATAAATAGACATGATACATATGAGGCCGGTGAAGACATTGAGTTTTAAGATAAGGTCGTAGCATAGTCCAGAGCCCCCCTCAGCCATTGTCCAGATAAGAGGTGTTAGTTATCAATAGCTCGGCTGAGGTTTTGTCACATGTCCATGGCCTTGGGGAAGGGAGGGGTGAGGAGACAGACATAGCGTCTTTGTTTTTCATGATATCCCAGGAGGAATTGAGTCCGCCTTCAAGGCCAGGTCCTGATCCACAGTTTGGGTCAAGCAGAACTTGTAAATTGCTGTTTCTGCCTCTTAAAGTCTTGCCAGAACATTCTCTGATGGTGACTCCAAACAGCCGAATGGATTATTTACTCCATAAATCGAGTTTACAGATTTTTCAAGATTATTCCCAACTGTTCATGGGTGCTGCCAGAAAGTTCACAGTCCTGATATCAGCCTGCTTCAGCTTTGATGCAGTTCCACATAATTCAGTCTGAGTGCTACCAAGCTTTGACACCTTCCACACAATTTGTAGACAATCCAGATATCACCAACCCAAACAGCAGAATACAGATGTCATCATACAGTAAATCCTATATTGTTTCCATTGAGATAAAAGGGTCCTCCATTCACCCTGACTTCCTGTCAGGAGAAGTTGCGTTGAGAGACCAGCTGATTAAATCCATCAAATTAGGAAGGTATGCAGAAAAAATGAGGCTCTGTAAAGGGTT
>JBBPBX010026373.1:0-25017 GCA_038048925.1 Garcialebias charrua | reverse complement strand
ATATAGTGTGTGTGTGTGTCTGATATAAATTTATTAGTTAAAATATTCACATTAATGCTCTTCAAGAATGGGTTTTAGCAATGAATGAAAATGTTCTGTTGCCCCATGCAGTTTTTCCTATGATCTAAATAAGCCATCCTTATGATGCTGAGACTATTTGTTTTATTTCTTCTCTAAAGTGTTGTAAATGATTTTTTATTGTTTTGAAATGTGTGTTGTGATTATTTACAGCACTTGTTTCCATCCCAGTCATGATGACCCTTGGGGTTTTTGTGTGTATAACTGTGTGTTGGTTGTATTGTATTGTCCACTAAGTACTGTGATTGTCTGTGACTGTAGTGTGAACCCTGATGTTCCTCTGGTCTTCAGTTCTCTTCAAGTTGTAATGGCTAATTGCAGGCCGGATAGCTCAGTTGGTAGAGTATGATACTCTTAATCACAGGGTCGTGGTTTCTAGTCCCACGTTGGGCACCAAAATGTAGTAGCTTACCACATTAAACTTTAAACAAGGAACCACAATAAATAATAATAATAATGTGTTTGTCTGTCATCTGCGTATGTTTCCCATACACAGACGAAATTCGTCTCTGCATTTAACCCAACCACCCCAGGTGGTGCAGTGAGCAGCCAGAGGGCGCTCGGGGAGCTGTAGAATTAGGTGTGCACTCAGACACCCCAAGGTGTGTAGTGGCCGGGACGCGAACCCGCGTCCTTCGGGTCCCAAGTCAAACGCCCTAACCACTATACCATCTTGGCTCCAAACACTTAGATCTACGATGACAGCAAAAAGTCAGGATTTATTATAAAATACTGTGAAACTGTGAACAGCACAAGACCAAAAGAACCCCTTCTCCCAGACTAGCTAATATATTTTTTGTACCTTTCATTTACGTAAGTCTTTAGTTGTATTTGCCAAACTTTGTCACACACACACTGTATTTAGGGACAAGACTGGCCTCACGCTCAGACATTCCTATGTCTACTTCCTGTAAGACAAACACAGTCCTTTACCAGTAAGATGATTTCAGTAGCACAGCCCTGACCTTTTTTGGCCACATTTTGATGGGCAGTCAATGCACGTGATTGCCCCACACATTTCTTAAAACTCTTAAATCCTTCAAAGTCATTTAGTACAACAACAGAAAATCTCCCAATAATACTACTGGCATATGTCACACATGCTCCCATGAATCCTTAGATTCCAAATCTATTCAGGTGTTCAAGTAGTTTAGTTTAGTTTATTTATTCATTCATTTTATAAAATACAAAACTATTTACATATACTGTATACAATAAGAAAAAAGAAAAAACAAAATGTAAAATGAAAGTCAGCAGATGAAGAAAATAATCTTATCTGCCCCTTATTCTCTAATAAACAATTCAAACAACCAATTTCTTTAAATACCAAAAGTAATGAAGCTATGAGAGGCATCAAAACTTTGTTTTACTATTGCAGCTCAGTCACATTTATACACTTGGTCTTAGAAACTTCGATGGGCTGCAGTAGCTTGATGGTCAATGCCGAGGCCTTATAATCCTGAGGTTGTAGGTTTGAACCCAGATTTAGTCAGTAATGGTATCTGGTGTAAAACAATTGCCAAATCGTTCACACGGTTGTTCACTGTGATAACCACTGAAGAAGAGAGAAGCTGAAAGAATCCATCCATCCATTTTCTTCCGCTTATCCGGGGTCGGGTCGCGGGGGTAGCAGCCTAAGTAGGGAGGCCCAGACTTCCCTCTCCCCAGCCACTTGGAGCAGCTCCTCCGGGGGAATCCCAAGGCGTTCCCAGGCCAGCCGAGAAACATAGTCCCTCCAGCGCGTCCTGGGTCTTCCTCTGGGTCTCCTCCCGGTGGGACATGCCCGGAACACCTCACCAGGGAGGCGTCCAGGAGGCATCCTAACCAGATGCCCGAGCCACCTCAACTGGCTCCTCTCGATGTGGAGAAGCAGCGGCTCTACTCCGAGTCCCTCCCGGATGACTGAGCTTCTCACCCTATCTCTAAGGGAGAGTCCAGACACCCTGCGGAGAAAACTCATTTCAGCCGCTTGTATCCGAGATCTCGTTCTTTCGGTCACAGCCCAAAGCTCATGATGAGGGTGGGAACATAGAGAATCCAGTCTTAGGAAATTCAAAGAAAGTTAGCTGGAATTTTTTCTTGCTTGTTGAGGACATTTTATTTTGCATTCAGGGAGTTTTCTTGATTCAAAATGAAAAATGTGATGCGGCAAGCTTTTAAATTGTAGTGAGCTGCTCAAACACCCAAGAGCAAGGGGAGGGAGAGTGATTTGCATGTGAGCTCAAATAGCATTTTACAAGCTGAGCTCACAAAGTCCATTCATCTCCATCTATCCATCCATCCATCCATCCATCCATCATTATAATTTACCTGCTTCTTTCTTTTCAGGTCACAGGGGTCAATGGTGCCAATATCCAACAGTCACTATATATGTGAGAGGCAGGGGACACTCTGGACAGGTCTCCAGTCCATCACAGGGACACATAGAGACAAATGAGACAAACAACCATTCACTCTCTCACTCACACCCAGGGACAATTTAGAGTTACCAATCAGACTAACATGCATACTTTTAGTTTGTGGGAGGAAACCGGAGTATCAAAGATTTCAACTGAACCAAAAAAAAAAGCAGCTCATAAAAGTTTAAAAGCTTAGAACGCCACATTTTTCAGCTTTAAAAATATAAAATAAATCCAGTTGCCCAGCATTTTACAGCACTAGCTAATTTTCTGAATATTTTCTGAACTGCTGGATCCTTTTAAAATAAAATAATCATTGGATGGTGTGTCATAGCTGAGTGACATCTCAAACTCTGATCTCAAAGATCTTTGTTTAGCTTTGGCATGCATCCCTTTAAGAAATGTATTAGATTTATATTTTTTTATTCCAGTGGGAAAATTTTATCCACTATGTATTCTTTTTACCAGGTTGAGCAGGAGATATCATTGGTCCAAAGCAAAATGTCCGACCTTGAGTCGGTGCTGCAGCAAAAAGACATCGAGCTGAAGGCCTCAGAAACTCAGAGGACCATCTTGGAGCAGGACTTGGCAACTTACATCACCGAATGCAGCGTGAGTCGATTTGTAGTTCCAATGAAGACATCATGGATGATGACGATTATTCATAATGTGCATGTGCAACACTGGGAGAGAAAACATTAGAAGAAACTTTGTTCAGTAGAGAGCAGCACAATGACACATGAGCTGCCACTTCTCAGCAAGAAGTTAAAAAAGTAAAGTGTCATGTGTTGTCATCATTAAATGTTCCCATACGATGGCCACATTTGTTCTCTGCGTTTAACCCATTACACTTGGGATGCACCCAGGGGGAGCAGTGGGCAGCTATGTAAGCTATGTAAGAAGGTTGTCGGATCAAATCCTGACCTGGAACTTTTCTGGATGGAGTTTGCATGTTTACTCCATGTACTCCGGTTTCCTCTCAGATTAAAAACAAGCATGTTAAGTTAATTGGTAACTCTAAATCGTCTCTAGTTGTGAGTGAGAGAGTGAATGGTTGTTTGTTATGTGTCCCTGTGATGGACTTGAGACATGTCCAGGGTGTCCCCCACTTCTCACACAGTGACTGCTGAACATGGGCACCAGTGACCCAGAAAGGAAGAAGCGGGTGCAGACAACAGTTAGTTGGTGGCTGGATAGTTCAGTCGACATCAAGAGACCACAAAGTGAATTTGCTTCATACTTTATTTAAAAACGTCACAACGTTACAGCTGCACGTTTCACGGTTTCGATGCTGTTTCGTCCTGTGTGTACCAAACAAATGTGCCTTTCTTTCTTTCAGAGTCTTAAACGCAGTTTGGAACAAGCACGTATGGAAGTGACGCAGGAGGACGATAAGGCGCTGCAGCTCCTCCACGACATCCGGGAGCAAAGCAACAAACTTCAGGAGATCAAAGAACAGGTGGGACAGCATTCCTGTTTCCATTCAGAGGCAGCTCAGGGACTTGAAATGTATACAGTACTCGTTATTTAATGGGCGCTACATACTAAAAGTAAAAGTAAATGTCTGGCAACAATCAAACATGCAATAAAGCAAATCACTGTAGAGCAGCAAGTGTTTGGTTCTTTTATGTAAACTCCTGGGATTTAATCAAGCACGTAATGAAAACTTAAACCTCTTTTTGTTGACAGAAATTTAAAAATGGTAAACCAGCAGTCCATCAATTTGCGAGCTGGAATTTGGCGTCAAACAGTTAAGCAAAGCACAAAGTAGAAGTGGTTGAAGAAGTGTCTTTTGAATCAGAAGCAGATTAGGGACATGTGGTCAGGCAGTCAGATGGAGCAGGTCAAGTCACCGAGGCTGAGTGGGATGTGAGTGTTAATTAGACAAGCGCAGGATGTTGGTGCCCCTCACTTTGTGCAGGGCTGCAGTCAGTATGACATAAGACATGCTGAAAGGCCTACTTGTCATCACAGTTGTTTTTAAATCTTAAGCACCATTTAAGTTTTTTGTTTCTAGTTTTTCACCAGGTAACAAAAGCTGAGCTTCTCATTTTTATCACATGTCGGTCACATATTTTCTGTAAAGCTCAACTTAATTCAGAGTGACTCTCCCTGGTATTAGTCTTTATATAGACACCTTCACTTACTGACACCATATGTGACATGTATGACTGTTAGCATGAGCACAAGTGAGGCAGCTGACATGTTGTGCAACCTCAGCTGACACAATTTAATAAAGCGCTTGAACAATCCTCTTGCTGTTATTATATAATAATTAAAAAAAGGTACTACAAAAGCAACCTGTTTTTGTCAGCCTACACTGGTGCTGGTTTCTGGGCTCTGAAGACATTGTGCACTGGTTGCCATAGCGATGAGAGCCATATACCTAGAGAGGAGAGCACTGATGCAGTGGGCAGGCTGTTCTGATGTGGTGCCGGGGCCTCGGCTCTTACTGTTTGAGAAACACAGTTTTATGACCATCGTTTCATCTCTGCAAAAAAAAAAAGAGTCATTTGTAAAAGAGGATTTCATTGTTTCCCATGTTAGTGAGCTCTTTTTGTGACAATTTCAAGTCTGTGTTTGCTCTGAATATTTCATTCCTGTTCAAAGGGAAACTGGAACAACAGTAGTTTAGATACACTTTTACATAACTGGGGACTGCCATTGCAATGCATAGGAGAGCAATCACATGCACCTATTACAGTATTCTACACCTCGTAAGTGTGTCTTGATTGTATCTCCGTTAATGCTCCCCAAACTGCAACGTGGACCCCCACAAAAGTTATATCAAAATGACCGACTTGATCTTAGGGCTATTACTTTTATTGGCAATTGGAGTTACCATGGCAACATATTTTGCTAACAAAGATGCCATATTTACCAACTCCAGGGACTAGTTGGTGACTGGCCACCTATTATACTACACCTGACAAGTGTTTCTCCATCACCGTTAATGCAGCTTGAACAGCAATGTGCACCCACACAGAAGTTATACCAGAACAACTGGCTTGATCTCGAGAAAGGAGCTATTATTTTTATTGGCAATAGGCGTTACCATGGGAACGTATTTTGCTAACAAAGATGCCATATTTCCCCATAGGAAATGAATGGGAGAACACTCCTCACATGAACGGCTGCTGTCAAGTCTCATGACTTGGAGTGTACCGGTAGATGTCCCTGAAGAAATCAGAAACTCACTGTTGGATATGTTTGAAACTCACAGAAAGTAATCATCAGATAAATGCCGAGAACTGATTAACGTTTGGAGCCATTTTGATTCAAGATGGCCGCTACGGCTACCTCAGCAAACACAAAATTAACTGTAACTCGGTCATTCTTTGAGATATTGAGCTGAAATGAAGTATGGCTGTGACTGAGTGCGAGTTGTAATACATTCTAGGGATGCACGATATTGGATTTTTGGCCGATATCCATTATGTCAATGTGTTAAAACTTATTCGGCCAATAACCGATGCCGATATCAATATTTTATATAGGTTCCTTTGTCAGAAAATAGCCCTCTCTCTTACTTAAGCTAATTTGCTACAAAAATTGTGCAACAGCTGTAAGAGCTGGTGACATATTCAGTAACAGACATATGTATAGCACTTTGACATATTAAATGAAAAGTGTTAAATGTCATTATTAGCGTTAGTCACCTGTGATGCTGTCTCACTTGTGGAGGCTTGTGCCAGGTTCGTAGCTGCACTGTGGGATCTTCTGCACTCCTGTGCATGAAGGACAGACTTTTTAAGTTCAATGTTTTAGTCTATCCATTGTGCTGTAAGACTAACGGGGCTAACACAACGTCCAAATGTCTGTGGTAAAACTCACCCAACAAGTCGTGCTATCGGCTATTAGCTTCTCAATGATGTTGGAAAGGACGGTTGTAACTCGGGTAACGTTACGTCAGAAAAATATATCCGACTGCAGACAATGTAGTGAGGTTCAACATAGATAGTCCACAAATCTTTGGAATCCGACATCCTTACCAACGAAAAATAAAATTTCCACATTGCCGACATTTTGAATATTCCTCTCCGCCGTGATCGGTGAGGGCAACGCAACAACGTCATCACGTTGTGCTTCAACATCATCATGTTGTGCTTCAACGTCATCACGTTGTGCTTCAATGTCATCACGCTATGCTGCCGCTGCAGGCAAAAATGTGCCTTTTATATCAGCGAGTTATTTTAATGTCTGATGTCTGATATTGAAATCTAACATTAATATTGGCCGATACCATGCCGATAATATTGTGCATCTCTAATACATTCCTAATGAAAATCAAATATCCAAGATGGCTCCCTTAGCTAAAAGAGAAAAAATATGATAATTCAGCAATTTTTAAAGGTATTGAACTGAAAATTGGCGTGTTGGTAGCTGAGAATGATCCTAATAGACTCTGACCGAAAATCAATAATCCAAGATGGCCACCTATGCAAAAAAGGAAAAATACTATAAATCAGTCAATTTTAGTATATTGAGCTGAAACTTGGTGTGGTGATACCCGATAATGTTTCCTATTAAATGTTGTATCAAAATCAAAAATCCAAAATGGCCACCAATGCCACATTTAAATGGCTTTAACTCAACCAATTTTACACATGCAAAGTTGAAATTTGGTTAGTTTAGAGCTGAGAACGTTCTCTATGACGTAGTGGATCCAAATAAAAAAATTCAAGACGACCGTCTTAGCTAAAAGAGAAAAACACCATAACTCTGGCATTGTTAGAGTGATTCAGCTGAACTTAGGTATAGATGTACGTAGCTGAGAACAACCCCCATCACATACTAAATACAAATTTAAACATCCAAGATGTCCACCTCAGCCAAAAAGTTAAAAAAATATGATAACTCAGCCACTTTGAGAGTGATTTGGCTGTAATTTGGTATACTGGAACCTGAAAATGAACCCAACACAGAAATTGTTGCACTTTCTAAGAAGAAGGAGGACGTCTGGTGATTTTAAGGTGGTTTTATTGCCTCACCACCACATGGCACATAGCTATTCACACCAACCCCCCAAAAAGTTCTTCTTCTTCTTCTTCTTGTTGGGTTTTCTTTGGCGGTTGGCTTACATGATTTTGAAGCATTACCGCCATCTGCAGTTTAGGATATGAACTGGAATAGCGCTCAAAAATATAAAAAATAAATAAATAATAATAATAAAAAATAATAAAAATAAACTCTCCATAAATAAATAAATATTGCTCAGATTCTGTTGAACAAAAGAGTCCTTTTCAAGTATTTTAACAAAATGTTGGTGCTTGCAGAACCGGAGTGTTGTTGTAGTAACTCTACAGGGTCGTATCTGACGTTTATTGCATTGAGTCTACGAATCATCTGTCTTCTTTCATGATGGTACTGATGGCAGATCATTAGCACATGCTGAATGGTCTCATCCTCTCCACAGTAGTCACATTTACCCGTGTTATGTTTCCCAATGATGAATAGTGTCCTGTTCAATCCTGTGTGTCCAAATCTGAGTCTTGAGATGACAGTTTCTTCCCTTCTGTGTCTTTCAGCGCTCCGCATTTCTCCAGCTTTACGTTGAATGCTGTAGAACCATCGACCTTTTCTTTCCTCTTCCCATTGCTTTTGCCATTTTTCCCTCATTCTCTGCTTTGTGATACTTTTTACTTCTGCCCGACTGAATTTTACATCCATTTCCACTGAATTGGCTTTGGTAGCCTCCTTTGCAACTTTATCTGCCATTTCATTTCCTCTTATCCCTATGTGTGCTGGAATCCACAAAAATGCAACTGTTAATCCCATCATGTTAATTCTGAATAGTGTCTGCTGTATTTCTGTCAATATGTCTGGTCTGCTTTCTGAACAACTGTTTTTTATACTAATTACTGATGAACTGGAATCTGAACATATGACTGATCTGAGTGGTTGATTATCTTCTATCCAATGAACTGCCAATAATATCGCGGTCAGTTCTCCTGTGTATACTGATAATTTGTTGTTTAATCTCTTCCCAACTTTAACTCCAAACTCTGGTACAATGAATGCTGCCCCTAATTGCTCTGCTGTATTCTTTGAAGCGTCTGTATATAATTTTACATATCCGTAATATTGATCGATGTGTTCAATAACTGTGTTGAAGTTCACTCCATTTCTAGTTTGTTCTAATACTTTTAAGTCCACTGTTGGATCTGTGAATAACCATGGCCCCAAAAAGTTTGTTTTTCTTCTTCTCTTTATAGGTACTCACAAACATTCAACTCACCACTAGTGCTGCCCTCTGGTGGTGAAAAATTCCACAATATACAAAGTGTAACCTTGAGGTTTGGGATATCTCCTAGTTTAAGTACAGACTAAAGATCAAACTATTGCTTATAAACCAAACATACAATAAAACAAACATAGTGAGGCACTGAAATTTCACCTATACCACATAATGTCAAATCAACAATTTCCACTGGCAGCAGCCTGGCAGTCCCCATCAAAGTTTCAGCAGGAACTTTCTAGATAGACTTTAACCTTTGGTGTTGGTGCTCTCCAAACAGACCTAATATTTCTTAACTTAGACAATTTGTCAGATACATTTGGTCACATCTCATTTTTTAGGCTGATGATCTTCTGCACAACAATAATAACAACTAAAGCATAAATAGCCTAAAAAAAAAAATCAATATTACTCTTGTTAATATGTCAATAAGATTTATTTTTGTTCCCCGCCATGGGGGAAAGAGGGGGAACTGGGAATACCCTCAGCCAATCTGTGTATGCTGTGAGCATGAAACTTATAAATAAGTGAGGTACCGACATCCATTTTGGTGTTTCGCTTCCTCCAGGTGTAAAACAAACCAACCACCCTTATCATTTGGCGAACTATGCTTTTTCTAGTACAGAACTAGTTTCTAGTATATTGCTTAAAAATGTAGCTTCCATTGTGGGGGGACATCCTCAGGGGATGTTGTGGTATGTCAGCTTGTTTATGTCAGAAATCTACAGGGCAGCATTTCCAGTCCCTGACAGGTTTTTCATGGAAGACTGGAGGATCTAGAGCTTCCTGAACTGAATCTAAGAAATCAATGAAATGAGATATTAAAGAGAAGTCAGGACGAGCCAGGATGTGTTCTTTGATTTGTGCTCATTGAGAAGTTGTCAGACTTGAAATGTTCTGTTTAACATTGTGTGGGCCTTTTTCTTGCCTAAACTTGTTAAAATACAACAGAAGTGGATTCATTTTATCTGTAGACATTTTAGAGCTCCGTGAAAAGGATGGAGGGAATACAGGTCTGGACTGGTTTATTTTTTCTACAAAGAACATTGTACTGAATTTTTATTTTAAAATCCGCTAGGTTTGGTAGCTAACCAGATTGTAAAGACATGGTGTTCCAACCAAACCCAACCAACCTGCAATTTTCAGTGTTTTTATTAGACCAATATTTCAGTAGCACTGAAACAATTTAGTGGAATTTCATATTTTCATATACTCACATGCAGCTTTTTCATACTGGCTTTATTTTTGTTGAATAGTTACAACATGGTGAATTTTTTTTTTTTTTAACACCTGACGTTAGATTTTAATCATTTAAAAAACTTTAAGACCACCGGTCACTTTTGTTTTGTCTTGATAAGTAAAACCCTCAGAAGTGAAGGAAAGTGGACTTACCCCCTGCCCATGACAGTCCTGTATGTGTGTATGTGGGTCTGATCATTGTCCTTGAAGATGATATTTTAGAAGAGGGAACAATGGACAAGTGTTATTGTGGCGGATAACAAACTATGATTAGACAGTTCATGCCTTGACAGTTTAAATGGTAGCTATAAATACCAGGTGGGTGGACATAATGTTATGGTTAATCACTGAATCATAAACCAGTCATTTAGATCTGGTATTGCTTTAGAAAACCTCTGCCAAGCAGCCAATTTTCTCATCATTCTAACAACTAAAGCAAACAAGCGGTGTACTGATGTCCCCCTCCCCCACCGCTGAGGGATTTAAAAAGTGAATGTTTGCGTGAGACCTGAGTGTTTTTCAGGACTGGATCTGATCAGGAAATGAAAGTAAACCTGAAGTGGGTACCCCCACCCTCACCCAAAAAAAAGGAAAGAAAGAAAAGAAGAAGAAGAAGAAAGAAACCATCCAGATGACCTGACTGGACACTGTTGGATACCTGGATTACTGAGCATGAACTTTGGTGTTTTGAATCACTTTGGCATGGCTGCCTCAGAGGAGTTGACGGGGGAGAGGGCAGGCCTCAGAGGCCATCTTATCACCAGCAAACTGTTTTTTCCCCACTATGGAGTGTGGTGTTTGTGGTGGATTCAGTTCGTTTGGTGGCTCCTCAGATTGAAGAAGTCCTTTGGATGAAGGACGAAATGTCTCAAAAATAAAGAAAAAGAAACCATCTAGATGACCTGACTGAATGTTGGATTCAAGTGGGAGAACTGTGGAGAAGAACAGAGGTAGTTATTTATACACTTGTTTATTTTTAATTCACCACCAGGTGCAATGGCTGAGTCAGGGGGTGGCCAATGGTGGCCTCAGCCACCATATATCAATCTTCAGCCACCCCAATCGTTTGAAGAAACAATGCTTTCAAGCAACATAAAAACTAGAAAGCAGTTTTCTAAGATGTTAAGTTTGGTCGGTTTAAATATATAAATGGTGGTGGCCATCTTATATTTTGATGTGGCAACTTAAAGCTGCACTATGTAACTTTGTAGTGCAGTCTGTAACTTTTCTAACAATATATTTTTAACATATTTCTTCACTCTGTCACTATCTACTGACAGACTGATGTTAGACAAAGTAATCTCTGAAAAAAACTATAGTCCCCTTGCTTCTCTATCAGCATTTATAAAAACACTAAAAACACAGAGTGACCCGCCTGTTAAAGGTTCAGTCTGCAGTTTCTGTAGAACTGCAGCACTTAGAAAAAATTTCAACAAGCAAAGCATTCTGATCCCTCCCCCTCAGAGCCATATATGGCTCTGCCCCCTTGTGGTCTGTTGAAATTTGAATTCAAGCTCTGTTTTTATTGGCTGATTCAAATTCAAGCTCGGTTTTTATTGGCTGGTTACAAACTTTGTTTTTATTGGCTGGAAAATGGCGGGTCACTTTTTCTTTTTAGAAATGCTTATTTACCACCTGGAGAAGCAAGGGGACAATATTTTTTTTTGTTTTTTTCAGAGATTACCTCTCTAACATCAATCTAGTGACAGAGTGAAGAAATATGTTAAAAATATATTGTTAGAAAAGTTACATATAGCAGCTTTAACCAGCCAATAAAAACAGAGCTTGAATTTGAATCAGCCAATAAAAACAGAGCTTGAATTGGAATTTCAGCAGGGCAAGGGGGGCAGAGCCATATATGGCTCTGAGGGGGAGGGATCAGAATGCTTTGCCTGTTGAAAATATTTCTAAGTTCTGTGCTCTACAGAAAGTTACACATAGCACCTTTAATATTTAAAGGGAACCTATACGCCTAGCTGTAGCCACACACCAAAATGAAACTTATTTTTCAAGTTATCGTGCTCACAACATGCAGGAGCAGACGTATGGACAGATGGACGGTGTGTCTGGTGACAACACTGCTCCTGTGCACATATTTTGGCTTTGTCCCTGCGCACACAATAGTCTTGTAGCAGATATGTAGATAATGAAGCAGAAGTGGAACATGCTTTTCTAAAATAATACAACTTGGTAATTTTCCAGAGGTTTATTTCACAACTGGATTGGCTGATATGTAAACATCTTTCATTTATCAGTCTTCATCTGTGATATTCAGAAAACATCTGCAGCTCTGAATCCTCGGGCATGAAGACACACAAAGAACAAGAAAGTTTAGAAAAAATAAATACTTCTAGTTTTAGCTGAAGATTGTTGCAGGGAAAATCAAGAAATGGAAACTTTACACGGTGAACAAAAGGTTTAAAATAAAATAAAAAAAGTATCTTGCTGAGTCATTTGTGAGAGTCCAGTTTAAACTGCTGGTGTAGCAGTCTGAAGTTTTAAAAATATATATATATTCAATTCAGCTATTGAGCACCAATTCACAACAAAAGTACTCAACTAGATTTACCGGTAGTTCAAAGCAGATCTGGGTTTAAATGTTACATTTACACTCCTTTCAGTCTAATTATGATAAAAGACAGACACACATTTTACATCCTGAAATACAAGTTAGTCTGAAAATAGTCAAAGAAATCAGAATCTTCACTTTAGTGTGATCCCCCGTCCTGCAGCACATTTTAAACAAACGCCTAATCCTGAATGGATCAATTTAAAATGTTGTTGTTGTTGTTGTTGTTGATCTAAGTCAGGGGTCTGCAACCTTTAGTTTCAAAACAGCATTTTTAACACCTTTCCTACTAAATAAAGTCCTCAAGGAACCATGAAAATCTATTTGGCTCTTAAAAACATCCTGGATTATTTTTTAACATGCTAAATATTCACAAACAAATGATGGTTTATGTTTTACAGCTGTAGTTTGTATTTCAAGGTTTAAAGTAACAGGAAACAAAATGTGTATTTCTACAGAAGGAATTGACACTTTCTTTAGAATGATGCAGAGCGACCACACTGAGACAAACGTGCACTTGCTGCAGACTAAAATAAAAACCAGAACACTTTTATACTGAAAGGTGTGAATCTTTTGTCAGAGGGAAGTTACTATGTAAAATAAACTATAACACCATATTTTTAGCAGCTCAAAATCTATCAAATAAACAAAACATGCATTTACAACATTTTACTTTAAGTGTGCTCCAATGTGGATTTGTAGATTGTGCTGCATGCTGTAAAGTTGCAGAAACAAATTCTAAATGCAGGCTAAGAGATCACTTCAACTGTAAAACTGATGACTATGTTTGAACGTGTTTTAATGAAAACTTGATCACAATCAGCTGACTGAAATGATGCATTTACAGAAATGTTGTATAATTTCTGCTAAAAACTGGCTTCACACAGACAGACATGGATTATTAGTGTCTGTTGCAGACTTATGTGCACATGTTGCAAGTTCTTCGGACAGAAAAACCGCTCAAATTACAGTTTCCAACTCGGTTCATTAATTTAAAATTAATTAGGTTCACATTGGTTTTAGTCAAAGTTGGGGTGGGGGGTGCAGATTGTTCCAAAATTTAGGGCCCACGACTGAAAAAGCCCTATTACTTAAATACTTTCAAAAATTACTCAAAGTTATAGCTCAACAAGCTTCAACAATTTCCTGCAGGATCAATAAAGTTCTGTGTTATGACGTTCTGAACAAATAAAGATTTCAACATTTGAATGTTTAAAATCACACAAAGTTTGTGGAAATATGAAGTTTATGTCCACTGTGTGTCCTAACACTTCTCTTGACTGCAGCTCTCTGGCTGGTTTTGTCACATGCAGTCAGTCGTACACACTGATGCATGCGTGCATATTCACTCGCTCTCCTCTCAGGCTTTTAAGCTACAAGCTCAAGGAAATAAAAATATTTGCTTAAAGTTTATCCAAAGAACCTTCGTGGTGAGAAAGCCAGCGTCCTCATAGCGCAGCCCAGTAACAACAGTGAGGAACATTGTGGCGCACAGTTCAAACACTCTGCATCTTTACATGTCTGATTGTTTTCATGTCCTGTGGTCCCTTTGGGGCCTCTCTGCAGGATCTCCACAGCAGCTAAATCCAGCATTGCATTTCGAAAAGCATCTGTCTCCCACACAGTCACGTGACTGCAGTATTTATCATTTCCATGCAGAAGTTGTGCTCAGTTACATGAACAAACATCAGAGACTAAAGGTGAGATCATTTACAGAGACAATTAGAAAGATTTGCAAACATTTACAGACATCGAGCAACGAAGCACAGAAACCTCACATGAACATAGAAAAGTTAGCAGCTGTCACTTTATTGATGAGCCACAAAGAAATGACTGCATTATATGGATTTATGTGCCTGCAGATAATCTAATCTAATCTCATTTTTGAGCTCAATCTTCAAACAGTATTTAGGGCGGAATGTGTGCTGGGATTCAACTATTGCTGTTAGATCATGTTCATCTGGTTTTTATGCTGAGTAAAAACAACAATGGTAAAAATGTGATTAAAAGTCGGAAATGCACAGCATGGTTTGAAGAATGATCTCCACAGCATCACCTGACAGGACCACCTGACAGGGACCACCTGACAGGACCACCTGACAGGGACCACCTGCCAGGGACCACCTGACAGGGACCACCTGCCAGGGACCACCTGACAGGACCACCTGACAGGGACCACCTGACCACCTGACAGGGACCACCTGATAGGACCACCTGACAGGGACCACCACCTGACAGGTTAGGACCACCTGACAGGACCACCTGACAGGACCACCTGCCAGGTTAGGACCACCTGACAGGGACCACCTGATAGGAACACCTGCCAGGGACCACCTGCTAGGGACCACCTGACAGGCCACCTGACAGGTTAGGACCACCTGACAGGACCACCTGACAGGACCACCTGACAGGTTAGGACCACCTGACAGGGACCACCTGATAGGACCACCTGCCAGGGACCACCTGCCAGGGACCACCTGCCAGGGACCACCTGACAGGTTAGGACCACCTGACAGGACCACCTGACAGGGACCACCTGATAGGACCACCTGCCAGGGACCACCTGCCAGGGACCACCTGCCAGGGACCACCTGACAGGGACCACCTGCCAGGGACCACCTGACAGGGACCACCTGACAGGGACCACCTGACAGGGACCACCTGACAGGACCACCTGACAGGACCACCTGACAGGGACTACCTGACAGGGACCACCTGACAGGTTAGGACCACCTGACAGGACCACCTGACAGGTTAGGACCACCTGACAGGACCATCTGACAGAGACCACTTGATAGGGATCACCTGACAGGACCACCTGACAGGTTAGGACCACCTGACAGGTTAGGACCACCTGACTGGAGTGTTTCATCCATTAACAGAAAAAGGTGGTTGAAGTGTCTCCACTTCTTTTGTTGTTAAGACTAAAGCCATGAAATCCTGTTAATGGGTGGCACTGCCTGTTGTATTTGTTGGACAGGAGTCCAAAAATTATAATAATTATTGGAGGTGTGCTTTTACTGTTTACCTTTATCTTATTTGTTCATCTAGACTTAAAACCTGTTCTGGACCAATAAGATCAATCCACTGCACCACCCAGAAACTGTACATTTCTTACAGCTGCTCCTTCCTTCAGGGTTCACCACAGTGAGCAAACTCCACCACCTTCCAACATCAGTAGAGAGGAGAGGGATGCCCACCACTCTTAGCAAGGACAAAAACATCATCATCCTTCCACCAGACAAAGGAAGGTGCACAGTGATTTTGAACCAGAAAGACTATCGTGAGAAAGTTACGTCACTCCTTAGTGACTTAACCACTTAAGAACTGCTGACAAGAGATCCAGAAAGTGGTTACAAGTGGTTACAAGAAGAAGTTGATAGATTGCCTGAAACATTTGGAGCAGGACAAGGCTTTTGACCATATTCTGTACCACAGAGAGTACCCAGGGGAGACCATGCCTAGTCTGTGTGGTTTACCTAAAATTCACATACAAGGTGTACATTTAAGACCAATTGTTAGCATGATTAACTCGGTCACTTACAATGTTTCCAAATATCTGGCGTCTGTACTCATCCCTTTAGTTGGCAGCTCAGAACATCACATACAGAACACCATGGACTTTGTGGATAAGGTGAGGGATGTCATCATGGAGACTGATGAAACAATGGTCTCTTTTGATGTCACATCACTCTTTACGTGCATTCCTGTTGATGAGGCAGTAGAGGTGGTCTGTTTAAGGTTAAAATCAGACACCACTCTGAACAGCAGGACCACACTTTCCACAGAACAACTGTGTCAACTCTTGAAACTGTGCCTGCAGTCAACCTACTTCACATATGGGGAGCAATATTATAGGCAGAAACATGGGTGTGCTATGGGGTCTCCAGTTTCTCCTATTGTTGCCAACCTGTACATGGAGGAGGTAGAAAAGAGAGCCTTGACGTCCTTTTCAGGGAGACCACCAAGTCATTGGTTCAGGTATGTTGATGACACCTGGGTTAAAATTAAATCTCAGGAAGTCCAACATTTCACTGATCACATCAACTCTGTGGATAAATATATCAAGTTCACACGAGAAGATGTAAAAAATGACAGGTTGGCTTTCTTGGACTGTGAGGTCTCAGTTTCTGATGGAGGACATTTGCAAACTGAGGTGTACCACAAACCCACCCACACAGACCAGTATTTACAGTTTGACTCCCATCACCCTCTGGAACACAAGTTAGGAGTCATCAGGACTCTGTATCACAGAGCAGACAGCGTCCCCACTAACTCAGGAGCCAGACAGAAGGAGAAATCACACACAAAACAGGCTCTAGAGAAATGTGGATATCCTAACTGGGCCTTCCTGAAAGCAGAGAAGAAACCCAAACAGGACTCCAGCCAGCCATCAGGTGAAAAGAAGGAACCCAGACCCAGACCAGTGGTCATTCCGTATGTTGCGGGAGTTTCAGAGACATTGAGACGTTTATTTTCTAAACACAACGTCCCAGTGGCTTTTAAACCCCAAAATACATTACGGCAAAGACTGGTTCATCCCAAAGATCCAGTCCCCCGGCACAAACAGAGTAATATTGTGTATGCTGTTCAGTGTCAGGAGGGCTGTGATCAGTCTTATATCGGGGAAACTAAACAGCCACTGGCCAAAAGGATGGCCCAGCACAGAAGATCAACATCATCAGGCCAGGACTCTGCGGTCTACACTCATCTCCAGGCCAGAGGTCACTCTTTCAGGGATGAAGATGTTCACATCCTTGATAGAGAGGAATGATGGTTTGAGAGAGGAGTAAAGGAGGCCATCTTTGTGAAAAGAAACCGTCCATCATTAAACAGGTGAATAATGAATAAATAAGTTTGTTCTCTGATCAGTCTTAAAAGTCTGAAATGTCCAGACATTGTGTGTATATCTGTCACTACCGAGGAGCTGGGAGATAAGAAGTTAAACTGTGCTGATTTCATCATCACAGGAATAGTCAGTATTGATCAAGTCATCTCCGGAGCTTTGTTCCAACAGTTTGATTAGTGGTAAGGGAGAGATACTCTAGTTCCTAAAGATAATGTCCAGTTCCTGTTTTAACTGGGTGATTACTTGTGGAAAGAAGCCTGGCCAACTTTGTTTCGCAAGCAATCCTTATCTAAAGGGATAAAAAGAGACAGGCTGGGCTCCCAGAGTTGAGAGGCTACCGGCGATGAAATAATCGTCCGTTTGTTTAACGCTGATTCTGCCTTGGGATTGAAACGGCTCTCCCAATCCACACTGTCAAATGGTAAGAAATCTTTGTTTAAGCGTTAATCATTGTATGAAGTTTTGAGATGAAAGCGTATCACTTGTCTGCTTCTGGCTTGCTTGCTATTGATTTTCTGTGGTAAAATAAAGAGTATTTGTTTTTAAGCAGAGAATAGTGTCCTGTGTGAAGTCTCTTGAAGTTGTAATTCTTTTGAGGGTATTTGCCTATCTCTCTCGATTCTGCATAAATAATATTTCATAAAACATTTATGAATAAAAATTCATAAAACATTTATAAAATAATATTTCATAGAACATTTTTGGCGTTGTCGGCAGAATCATAAAGAGAGACTACATATGCTCAAAATAATGTTCAAGAGAAAATCAGCGAAGGGAGATAAGACACAGGACAGGACTGAAATACTACCAGGATGGGAAATACCCTGTTATCAGTCCATAGCATTGTGCCTGAGAAGATGGAGCAGGACGTTGCGAGTCTTGGAAGGGTCTCAGCGAGATGGAGATCCTGAGACTTTGCTAGAAGTTCTACGAGCAGTAGACGTGAAAATGAAAACACCAGTAGACGGACTGCAATGACGTTTGTGGGTTTGTGCCAGGCCTGGAAGTGGCAGAATGAAATAAGTTTGAAACAGAAAAAGGCACTCGAAGAAGCTGAGTTGGCCTCTTCATTACGGCGTCAGCATGTGTAGTTGTTAACTACACAGCTAGAAAACATGGCCCGGATTGCTGAGGAAGCAGTGGCTCAGGTGTCCATGTTAAAAAGACAAAAAAAGAGGAAGACGAAACAGTCTGTATCACCCAAAAGAGTACGGGCTTTTGTAGCTGGGTTAGGTATGGGATAGAATCCCTCTAGCTGGAACGGAGATTTGTGGGGAGATAATGTAAGTGATGAAGAAGAAGAAGAGTCCACTACCTCATTATGCTCCTTATCCCGTAGTAAAAGTGTGAAACCAGTGTAACGGAGAAGGCAGGAACAAATAGTGAGACCAGATGTTTTACAAGCAAGAGTAGACGCAGATGGTCAACTTATTTATGAGAATGGTGTACAAGTTATGGATGCTGTTCCACAAGATCATCCGGAGCCTGAACTTAGAATGATAACTGAAGATTACACTCAGAATGAGGTAGCTTACTTGTCCAGGAGGCTCCGTCAGCAGCCGGGAGAACATACCGATGTACAAGATGTGTGTACAACATGCAAGATGTGTGGTTATCAAGATTAATTGAGGAAGGAGCAGGACAGGTGGAAATAGATTTAAGAGATGGGATGTCTTTTGCTAGGATGTCCACAGAAGCTACAGTGAATGCTGATTACCGCAGAGAAGTGAGAGATTTAGAGAATGATTCTAGATATCCATTTGATGTTAATGCTGAAGCTGTTCGCCAGGCTTATCTAGCTCTCACTGACTGGCCAGAGATAACAGGACAGTGGGTCACGCTTCGGGAGTGTGTACAGAGATTGGTTCGATTGTGTGTAAGGGATGCTTTAACTGTTGTTGCTATGGATCAATATCAACTGTTACCTATTCCAAAGGCTGTGAGGGATCAATTGATAAGAACAGCCCCCACATATTACCGCTCTGCGATGCTGACAGTAATGCTTGGTGCACCAGAGGTTTCTATGGGTGAGATTAGTAGTCAAATCATGGAGTTAGGAACATTGGGAGATTGGAGAACAGAAAAAGTAGAAAAACAGGAGTATGGTTTTAATGTACAGGGACCAACTCGTTCTGCTTTATTGAAAGCTTTGATACAGTCCGGGGTCCCACTATCTGAAATAGATGGATTACCAACAGAGGAGTTAAACAAGCGATGTCAGAAAAAGGGGTTAAAAGTCCAGTGTGCCAGATTCAATGTTGAACATTTGACCCAAGCATTAAGGGATGTGGTTCAAACTTATGTTGTTCCTTCTGCACCTCCGTGTGAACCTGAACAGATGGTCAGGAACAAAAATAAGACCACCAGAGTGGCGAAGGTCTCCACTGATTCTGAGTTTTCAGAGGACAATGAAGCAGTGAGGGTGCGCGTTGTGAAACAGAAAAAGGAAAAAGGAAAAGAGAAAAACAGAAAGTCCTCTGAGTCTTCAGAGGACAATGAAGCAATAAGGGTGCGAGTTATGAAACAGAAAAAGAAAAAAGAAAGGTGAAAAACAGAACGTCACAGTTGTGCCCTGATCTGTCAGACCTGCTAAGTTTTGAATAATGGATATTGGGCATGGATTTATTGGCAGGTATGACGCTCCATTTAAAACAGTGACATTTTTAGTTTGGGGTAGAGAGACCCCTACAAGTCAGATCAGTTTTGGTGGAGAAAGTAAAAATGAAACCTTTTATCTAAGAGAAAACTAATCATTGTCATTCTATTTGTCAAAAAGCATTGTGTTCCTTCACAGCCTGGTGTTTCCTTGGCATCTGCTGGTGGGAGGATCAGAGGCACGCAGAGGACGGCATGGCCAAACCTGGAAAGTGTCACAAGGATGGTGTCTCATGGGTTATCACGTTCTTTGTTGTCAGTGCCATGGTGCTGCAAAGGACATTATGGCCAAACCTGGAAAGTGCCATGAGGGTGGTATCTCATGGGTTATCACGTTCTTTGTCGTCGGTGCCATGGTGCTGCTAGGCGACCTCTCCTCCGCAACACCGGGATGTGTCCTGGAGGAGAAAAAGGGGGCCTTGCCGACTACTATGGAAACAGATGAACTGTGTCATAAAACAAGATAACTTTGGATGTCCTATGAATCAGTCATGCGTAATGGTAAGTGTGAGCAGTCTTGTACTTTCTACGTATGCAGGAAGTCTTTCAACGGATATGACATTCCAGTGGTGATAAACCAGACTACATGTAATCTGCAAGTATTACATGTAAAAGTGCAAATGGAACCTTTCCAGAGAATGGTAACCACTCATAACCATGGGTGAAGAAGATTGTGGAACATTTCTGACGCTCGTTGGATGTAAGATTGGTTTTTGAAATTACACAGTGATTGGTTCAAACCACAGATGAACATAACCTATGACGTGCAACTATTAATATTGTGCTTTGTTGTATTGATTTGTTTAACATTTGTATTACCGTATTCGTCGGCGTATAAGTCGCACCGGAGTATAAGTCGCACCAACCTAATTATGCCCAATTAAATGGAAAAATCAACGTATAAGTCGCACCGGCCTATAAGTCGCACCGGCCTATAGGTCGCACCTCACGTGAACTGGTGTTTTGCCCAAAATGGACTGGCTGCCAAATTGTTTGGAAGGACTTTTGACAAGATTATCACATAAAAACTACAGTATTTTGTTTGATGTGTCTTAGTTGAACTTTTCATTAATAAATGAACATTATTTTGGACTGGCTGCCAAATTGTTTGGAAGGACTTTTGACAAGATTATCACATAAAAACTACAGTATTTTGTTTGATGTGTCTTAGTTGAACTTTTCATTAATAAATGAACATAATTTTTGTATATTTTGTGTCTTTCATCATTTATCTTTAAAGATAAACACATAAAAATATATTTTTATTAGCTGACATTACAGTAAAAAACGTGTCTCAGTTTAAAATGATGACAGAAACAGATACTGTATTTATTTTATGGTTTTTATTTATTTATTCAAAACCATTGAAGTCTTCATCTTCTGTGTCACTGCACCATTTTTGGACCAGGCAGATGTCAACAGTGTAGGTACTGTAAAGGGTTTCTTAGCGCCCATAGCGGCCGAAACTGGTACTGCACCATTTTTGGAGTTTTTGACCAAAGTCAAATTATGACCAAAATATTGGAAAAATCGACATATAAGTCGCACCGGCCTATAAGTCGCAGGGCTTAGAAATGTAGGCAAAAAGGTGCGACTTACACACCGGAGAATACGACGTTGTTGAATAAAATGGAGGGTGAACATTTGTAGAACTGATCAGAGTCCAGAGAGTGGAATGAATAATGAATAAATAAGTTTGTTCTCTGATCAGTCTTAAAAGTCTGAAATGTCCAGACATTGTGTGTATATCTGTCACTACCGGGGAATTGGAAGATAAGAAGTTAAACTGTGCTGATTTCATCATCACAGGAATAGTCAGTATTGATCAAGTCATCTCCGGAGCTTTGTTCCAATGGTTTGATTAGGGGTAAGGGAGAGATACTCTAGTTCCTAAAGCTAATGTCCAGTTCCTGTTTTAACTGGGTGATTACTTGTGGAAAGAAGCCTGGCCAACTTTGTTTCGCAAGCAATCCTTATCTAAAGGGATAAAAAGAGACAGGCTGGGCTCCCAGAGTTGAGAGGCTACCGGCGATGAAATAATCGTCCATTTGTTTAATGCTGATTCTGCGTTGGGATTGAAATGGCTCTCCCAATCCACACTGTCAAATGGTAAGAAATCTTTGTTTAAGCGTTAATCATTGTATGAAGTTTTGAGATGAAATTATCTTTTGTCTGCTTCTGGTTTGCTTGCTATTGATTTTCTGTGGTAAAATAAAGAGTATTTGTTTTTAAGTGGAGAATAGTGTCCTGTGTGAAGTTTCTTGAAGTTGTAAATTCTTTTGAGGGTATTTGCCTATCTATCTCGATTCTGCATAAATAATATTTCATAAAACATTTATAAATAAAAATTCATAAAACATTTATAACATAATATTTCATAGAACAACAGGGGTGGAGGCCTCCGGGTCCAACTGTCCCCCTCTTACAATGCTGTTATTGCAGTATCACTCAGCCCTCTGTGAATAGCAAACAACCATCAGGGTGCTAACGATCCATCGATAGGCTGATGGTCCTCCTTGATCATGTGAGCAGCTGGGTTTGGCTGTCAGCAGCATACTGGATGATCCACTATGAGAAGGTGTTATTTATAAGACTGAGCTGAATACAGCTCCTCAGACTGAGGAAGTCTTTCGGAGGAAAGACGAAAAGTTTCTACTTTTTGTTTTGTTTTGTTTTTTGAATGTCCAGAGGACCAGACTTAGCTTTTTTATTTATTTTCCTACCTGGATTATTGAGCATGCATCAGGACAATTGCCAGATCTTTTGTGCAAGTTCACTCGGTGAAAAGTGGAGCAGCCGAAAGAAACTTACTCTCAGGAGGACCTACTTTGTGGGGCAAATAAATTTTCCTGAATATGATGAGTGTCCATCCATCCATCCATTTTCGTCCGCTTATCCAGGGTCGGGTCGCGGGGGTAGCAGCCTAAGTAGGGAGGCCCAGACTTCCCTCTCCCCAGCCACATGGAGCAGCTCCTCTGGGGGAATCCCAAGGCGTTCCCAGGCCAGCCGAGAAACATAGTCCCTCCAGCGTGTCCTGGGTCTTCCTCTGGGCCTCCTCCCGGTGGGACATGCCCGGAACACCTCCCCAGGGAGGCGTCCAGGAGGCATCCTAACCAGATGCCCGAGCCACCTCAACTGGCTCCTCTCGATGTGGAGAAGCAGCGGCTCTACTCCGAGTCCCTCCCGGATGACTGAGCTTCTCACCCTATCTCTAAGGGAGAGTCCAGACACCCTGCGGAGAAAACTCATTTCAGCCGCTTGTATCCGAGATCTCGTTCTTTCGGTCACAACCCAAAGCTCATGACCATAGATGAGGGTGGGAACGTAGATCGATCGGTAAATTGAGAGCTTTGCCTTTCGACTCAGCTCTCTCTTCACCACGACAGACCGGTACAGAGCCCGCTTCACTGCGGATGCTGCACCTATCCGCCTATCGATCTCACGCTCCAGTTTTCCCTCATTCGTGAACAAGACCCAAGATACTTAAACTCCTCCACTTGGGGCAGGACCTCATCCCCGACCCGGAGAGGGCATGCTACCCTTTTCCGGCTCAAGACCATGGCCTCGGATTTGGAGGAACTGATCCTCATCCCGGCCGCATCACACTCAGCTGCAAACCGCTCCAGCGAAAGCTGTAGATCACGATCTGATGAAGCCAACAGGACCACATCATCTGCAAAAAACAGAGAAGCGATTCTAAGGCCACCAAAACGGATCCTCTCAACACCTTGGCTGCGCCTAGAAATTCTGTCCATAAAAGTTATGAACAGAATCGGTGACAAAGGGCAACCTTGGCGGAGTCCAACTCTCACTGGAAACGAGCCTGACTTACTGCCGGCAATGCGGACCAAGCTCTGACACCGGTCGTACAGGGACCTAACAGCCCATATCAATGGGCCTGGTACCCCATACTCCCGGAGTACCCCCCACAGAACCCCCCGAGGGACGCGGTCGAATGCCTTTTCCAAGTCCACAAAGCACATGTAAACTGGTTGGGCAAACTCCCACGCGCCCTCCAGGACCCTGCTGAGGGTGTAGAGCTGGTCCAGTGTTCCACGACCAGCACGAAAACCACACTGCTCCTCCTGAATCCGAGGTTCGACTATCCGACGGACCCTCCTCTCCAGAACCCCTGAATAGACCTTACCAGGGAGGCTTAAGAGTGTGATCCCCCTATAGTTGGAACACACCCTACGGTCCCCCTTTTTGAATAGGGGAACCACCACCCCAGTCTGCCAATCCAAGGGAACTGCCCCCGATGTCCACGCGATATTGCAGAGTCGCGTAAGCCAACACAACCCCACAACATCCAGAGCCCTAAGGAACTCAGGGCGAATCTCATCCACCCCTGGAGCCCTGCCACCGCAGAGCTTTTTAACCACCTCGGTGACCTCAGCTCCAGAGATTGGAGAGCCCGACCCAAAGTCCCCAGGCTCCGCTTCCTCAGTGGAAGACGTGCCAGTAGGATTGAGGAGGTCTTCGAAGTACTCCGCCCACCGACTCACAACATCCCGAGTTGAGGTCAACAGCACGCCATCCCCACCATAAATGGTGTTGGTCGCGTACCGCTTTCCCCCCCTGAGACGCCGGATGGTGGACCAGAATCGCCTCGAAGCCGTACGGAAGTCATTCTCCATGGCCTCTCCGAACTCCTCCCACGCCCGAGTTTTTGCCTCAGCAACCACCCGAGCCGCATGCCGCTTGGACTGTCGGTACCTATCTGCTGCTTCCGGGGTCCCACAGGCCAAAAAGGCCCAATAGGACTCCTTCTTCAGCCTGACAGCATCCCTCACCGCCGGTGTCCACCACCGGGTTCGAGGGTTGCCACCACGACAGGCACCAACAACCTTGCGGCCACAACTCTGATAAGCTGCCTCGACAATAGAGGCGCGGAACATGGCCCACTCGGACTCAATGTCCCCCGCCTCCCTCGGAACATGTTCAAAGCTCTCCCGGAGGTGGGAGTTAAAGCTCCGTCTTACGGGAGACT